>DF357802.1:70663-89262 GCA_000787875.1 Solanum virginianum
CCCCCCCCCCCGAGCCTGTCTGAGTAGGAGCCTTCTGGCATTGGGGTCTACCCAAACAGTTGCCACAAAATTGTCCAAAATAGAAGGAGCATAATTATTGATTTGAATGTAAAATTTGGCTGCATACATGTGGCCTCTTAAACTTCTATGTAGACATGTTAAACTAAGAACATGACCTATCAAACACCTAAAGTTTGTGAGAAGTGTGCCTATTAAACACTTTATTGGGAGACAATGAGAAAACTAAAACGGATGTAGTCAATGCGTGAATGGATGACATGGAAAATACCACAATAAAATAAAAACACTTTGCTTTTGATCATAAATACTCAAAAGAAAAGAGTAAAAAGCTTTTTGAGCCCCCCAAAATAGGGAAAATAGTGACCAAATGATCCAAAAAGACACCAAACGTCCTTGAGAATGAAAGGAAAAACTAGAAGAGCAAAAAATAAATAAAATAAAGGAATAAAAAGAAAAAGAAAAGGCAAAAACAAAACCAAATTAGCCATTTAAAGGCATTTAACAGGCTGAAAAGGAGTGGGAAATATGCACTATGCCATGTTAGAGCGTCATGCTTAACAGGCATAGTTTTCATAGACTTTAACTGTCTGATAGACAATGGTGGATCTAGGATTTCAACTCAGAGGGTTCGAAATATAAAAGTATAAACATGCGAATAAACCAACAAAATACAACTTCCAAAGGAAATAGTAATACATAGTCTAATATTATTTCCAAAGCCGAAATTAAATGAAAAAAAGTAATTAAGAGAAACTGAAAAATAATGTTTTAAGTGAGATTGAACCCTGAGCATGAAGGTTCATTTAAAAGGAGACTTACCACTATGCTAGACTTTGCTTATTGTTTAGGGGGTTCAAGTTTAATATATATACAAAAATATAGAAAATTTACCATACATAGACAGTGTAATTTTTTGCCGATGAACCCCCTCCCCACACCCTAGGTCTGCCCCTGCTGATAGAGGTCATGTCATTAATTGAGGTGCCTAAATGAAAGTTCCACTCAAGTTTAAGTGGCCACATATGTATTCTCCCAAAAGAATTTATTGAGTAATATTATTTTAAGTTTTGAAAGGTTAAGTGTCTCACATTGGTTGGGGAGGAACGGGTCGTTGTCTCCTTATACGGTCTTGGATGGTTCTCACTTCTCATTGCATGATTTAGCTTTTGGAGTTGATTTACGTCTAAGGTTCAGTATCAAGATCAGGTTCATCTTTATTCTTGGTTTATCCAATATTGAGCCCGCATAACGCTCCAAATGTCCAAGCTTGGATGTGTGAGGGATGTTGAAGTGGTCCCTATTGGTTGAGAGAAAGGGTTGTTTTTCATAACATGGTCACTTCACGAGTCAAGAGCTAGCCTTTGATTCATTTCTTGACAGAATAGATAGTTTTGTTTAAGCCAATTATTGAGCATTATTTCTTGCATGTCCTTAAGACAATACCTCAGACTGCTGCAAACCCTGTGGAAGTACTAAGATTTTGTATCTCTTTATCTCTTTAGGATGAAGTGAATAAAATGTTTTTTCAGGTAAGGATGTACCACTTCTATGATAGCTGATGAGTCTCCCCAATGAGTGGCTACATGTAGGATCCTTTTCCAGATTTTCCTCGAGGACTGCTGAAAGTTTGACAAAGTTACCACTGTCAAAATGCTCCAAGATAGTAGATTTCAACCTGCATGCAGCATGATAAAGAACAAATAAACCAGAAGAAATTAGATGTAGTGAGTAAAACTGGAGAAAAGAGAAATAATGATCGGTGTACAGCAAGCACTCAACTAATGACACGACAAGAAACTCAATGGAAAATTGCCATATCTTATTGAACAATCTCTTGTAAATTTCCTTTTGTTTTAATAAAGTATGTCTGAAGCGAAAGGACCCTGAAGCATGAGCACTAAGATACGGGGAGTAGTGCATTTGTGTAACATTGTACAAATGGTGAATGACTTTTGTTTGTAAAGGAGTAAGGTAGCTGAAGAGTTTTACCCCACCCCCCACCCGATACGGGGAGTAGTGCATTTGTGTAACATTGTACAAATGGTGAATGACTTTTGTTTGTAAAGGAGTAAGGTAGCTGAAGAGTTTTACCCCCCCCCCCCCCCCCCCCCCCAAAAAAAAAAAAAGAGCTAGCTGAAGAGTGAGGATACAAATGACAGTATCAAATTCTTCTAAAAGACAGACTGATGGAGAAAGGGCGGGAAAAAGCAAGAAAACTTAAGCCTGTGTGGGAAAGCAGAGAGGCAAGATTTTAACAACATAATAGTGCTGGTGCAGCAGTAAAAGACCATCACAGTTTATTTGAATCTATTCTTTCCATGAAACAATATGGCCATTTGCAATTTAGCATAAGGTGAGCTTGCAATATCAGATCTTGAAACTTTCTTAGCTACACTTGAATTTCTTAGAAACACTTCAATAAAAAGCTAAGTTGCCCGGCCTGTTCACTTTTAGTGTTGCACCTGTGTAAAAACCACCAATTTTGGGTACTTCGACCTATGAGTTCTGTAATCAAAATAAAAGCTAAGGTAAAATTGAAGAAAATGGAACAGCTTGTACATAAAAATTTCTATGTCAGTCCCCTTCCTTTTTATCTCTTTTTGAGATTCTCCTTGTTGATTTGTAAATATTCAAGTGAGATTTGAGATTCTCCTTGTTGATTTGTAAATATTCAAGTGAGATCAGCTATTCAGCTATGATTTTGTAGGATTCAAATTGATATGATAAAATCATATCTGATGTACTATTAAATAGTTTAGGATATTAGTTCAAATAAAATCATCCCTTGATTCTCAAGTCTCCTAGACTAAAGGGATATGATTGCTAGATTAGCTTATTTTGTACTATAAATTTGTGCCTATATGGATGAATAAAAGTGTACAATTTTGGTATGAGAACTTACACAGTACAAGACCAAGGTTATTTTTGTAACTAAAACAACATTGACTGGGCTAAGTCACCCAGCAGCATTAATAGAAGCCGAAAGTTCTATTAACAAAATTCTGACAGAGAACAATAAAGCCGTGGTGTGATTTTTACAAAAAATATGGGCACACTTGAAAGACTTGCAGCAATATCCATGGGAAACCGCCCAGATGGAACCAAAGAAAAGGGCAGGCAACCATTGTAGCCAGGCTTTTCAGCATTCCAACGAAGAACCAGGCCTGCAATCTTCTCTAGAAATGCCACCATTCACTAAGGAACAAGTAGAGCTACTGCACAAATTCCTCCAAGTTCTCCAACCTCAACTCCAAACCAGTAAATCTGATCCTTATACTCCCAATTATTCTTTTTCCCAAACAGGTAATGTACCAACCATTTTTCTGAGTACAGATTCAACTAGTGTAAGTCATTGGATCATAGACTCAGAGGCTAATGATCACATGACATGGAATTTCCAATTTTTCTCAGCTTACACTCCTTCAGCAGGAAATAAAAAATTCAAAGTTGTTTATGGCTCCTTCTCAGCAATTGCTGGAAAAGGGACAGTCAAACTAATCCCTCTTTTGACTCTTTTTAATGTCCTTCATGTTCCAAAATTGCCTCATAATCTAGTCTATCAACGAATTAACTCAAAGCCTTAATTGCCATGCTATCTTTGACTCTATTTCATGCGTTCTAGAACAAGGTCTCGGGGAGGATGATTGGCAATGCTAGAGTCCAAAGGTCTCTATTTTCTTGAAAACGGGGACAGTTACAGTAATTAATTCAGCTCATTTGAACTCTGTTCAAGTTGATAATAAGGTCATAACACACTATAGCTTGGTCATCCTAGTGTTCATTATTTGAAACTCTTGTTACCTCAGTTGTTTATGAATGAAAGTACATCCTCTTTCCATGTGAATTTTGTAAAATGGCTAAGCACAGACGTTCATCCTTTTATTCCCAAAAATACCAGGCCACAAAACCCTTTTAAATTAATCCATATCTATGCTTGGGGACCTTCTGGGGCAGGGTGGTTTGTGAGTTTCATAGATGATCACCCTAGAATAACTTGGGTGTACCTAATGAAAGAGAAAAGTGAAGTAAAACATATGTTTGAGGTTTTTTATGTTATGATCGAGATAATTTCATGAGAAGATTCAATAAAAAAAATTTGATAACCGAAAAATCCATCTGTGGCCCACCCTTTGGTGAAGAAGGTTCAAATATTTCGGAGTGATAATGGGAGAGAGTATTTTAATGATCATCTAGGCAATTTTTTCACTTCTAAGGCAATAGTGCACCAAAGATCATGTCCTGATACACCCCAACAAAATGGAGTAGCTGAGAGAAAACATACGTATCTTATGGAGGTAACTAGAGCCTTAACATTCACAAGTGGAGTCCCTAAATTTCTTTGGGAAGAAGCTCTTTAAACATCCACCTATCTTATTGATAGGATGTCTTCCGTGTTTAGGTTTTAAAACCTCTTCAGTATGTCAAAACATATTTTCCTACTTCTACATTGACCACTGATCTATCTTTGAGAATCGTTGGGTGTAGTGTATTTGTTCATGTTCATGATCAAAATAGGAGCAAATTTGATCCATGTACTAAAAAAAAATTTTCTTGTTGGCTATGTCCCTAGTTAAAAGGGACACAAGTGTTATGACCTAAATAGTGGGAAGGTTACTGTCACAAGGATATCACCTTTTCTAAAACTCAATTATTTTTTGGAACTCATCTTCAGGGGGTGAAACATAGTGAAGATTCAATAGATCATAAGGATCCTCCTGACCTCACATGTGAGAAACAAAAGGATTTGGGTTTTTTATGATAGATACGGAAACTTTTGCTAATAACAACCTAGATAAGGTAAGAGATCCCAACTTAAATAATGGAAATAAGGAAACTGAGACAATGGCGCCTTTTCATGATATAACTAATGACAAGGACAGGAAACAAACAAAGGAATTACAGCTTTACATGAGAAGAAATAGGAAACAAGAAAAAGAGACTAATGACTCTAATCAGAACCAAATTTCCACTCTGCAAGATCTTACTGATATACAAGGTAATTCTTCAGAGCCTAATTCCGATTTGTCTCTTGTTACTTTAGACCTTGTCTTCCAATTGCCAAACATTAAAAGGGTAACAAAAAGTCGCAAACCATCGCATGTCAAATTTTGTGTCATCTAGAAACTTGTCTCCTTCCTATATAACTTTTCTTTCTCAATTATCCGAAAGGAGATACCAAGAAATGTGCAGGATGCTTTGTATGTTCCTAAGTGGAAAGAGACAATTCTAGTGGAGATGAATGCTCTTGAAAGAAATGAAACTTGAAAAATGAAATACCACGTGGAAAGAAAACAGTGGGCTACAAGTGGGTGTTCACTATCAAATTTAAATCAGATGGGCCCCTGGAGGAATAAGGCACGTTTGGTAGTAAAAGGGTTCACTCAAAACCTATGGGATTGACTTTCTTGAGACATTCGCTCCAGTTGCCAAATTGAATTCAATCAGAGTTCTTCTGACCATTGCTGCCAATCTTGACTGGCCCCTTCAACAACTAGATGTGAAGAATGCATTCTTGAACAGAGAACTTGAAGAAGTCTACGTGGATCCTCTTCCAGGTTTTAAAGAAGGTACAGAACTAGAGTGTGCAAGCTAAAGGAAATCTCTCTACGGGCTCAATCGATCTCCAAGAGCTTGGTTTGAGAGGCTTACTCAGTTTGTGAGAAAACAAGGGTACACTAAAGGGCAAGCAAATCATACCATATACATTACACTCTCTTGAGGGAAAGACAACTATCCTGATGGTGTATATTGATGATATCATACTTACTAGAGATGACTTGCCCGAAATGAAGAATTAAAAATAACAGTTGGCCTCAGCATTCGAGATCAAAGATTTGGACCAGTAGAAATCTTTTCTTGGCATGGCAGTAGCCAGATCAAAAGAAGGCATTATGATGTCACAAAAAAGTATGTACTAGATCTTCTAAAAGGAACAGGGATGAGTGGTTGTCGTCCAGCTGAAACACCTATTGATTTGAATATAAAATTCAAAATCAAAGACATAAATTCAATTGACTAAAGTCAATTTTAGAGACTAGTGAGGAAGTTAATCTACTCGTCACACACTTGACCTGATATAACTTTTGCTATAAGCTTAGTGAGTCATTTTTGCATTCTCAGAAGGAAGAGCACCAAGAAGCAGTCTAAGATCCCAAGACAGCTGAAAAGTTCACCAGGGAAAGGGTTGTTTTTCAAATAAGGTTAACATAGGGGCATTGCAAGCTTTAGAGATGCTGATTGGGCAGGTCCTACTATTGATAGGAGGTCTACATCAAGATATTGTACTTCATCCGGGGAAATCTTGTGACTTGGAGGAGTAAACATCAGAATGTCATAGCCCCTAGCAGTGCAAAAGCTGAATACCGATCTATGGCCCATGAGATCTGTGAAATGATTTGGCTCAAGAAGATGATAGAAGAACTGAAAAAATCGTTTGTGTTACCAATAAAGTTGTACTATGACAAACAAAGTCGTCATAAACAATGCTCACAATCCATTTCAACAAGATAGAACAAAGCATATTGAAGTTGACAGGCACTTCACAGAAGAGAAAATTGAAGAAGGAAATGTGTGCACGCCTTTCGTCCCAACAAATCAGCAAATTAGAGATCTTTTCACAAAAGACTTATTTAAATCAAAGTTTGAAATTGTTGTAAGCAAGTTAGGCATGACATATACTTTACATGCCAACTTGAAGGGGAGTGTTGATCTGTAAATATTTAAGTGTGATTAGATATGATTTTGTAGGATTCAAATTGATCCAAGGTCTCAATTTGACTTGAGCCTTGGGGTTTGCTCCCTTTCAAGGTCTTAAGATCGAAACCTACTGGGTGCAAACAATTTCTGAGAGCCATCGGACTAGGTAAAACCTGAATTAACCCTGGTGCACTTGCGGGAAACTCCTTGCAGAGGGCCTATGCACCCCCAGAATTAGTCGGGGCTCTAAGAGACTCGGACACCCGGTGCAAATAAAAAAAAAATTGATCCAATAAAATCATATCTGATATGCTATTAAATAGTGTAGGACATTACATCAAATAAAATCATCCTTGATTCTCAAATCACTTAGAATCAAGGGATATGATTGCTAATTTAGTTTATTTTTTCTGTGCTATAGATTTGTATCTCTATGGATGAATAAAAGTGTACAATTTTGGTACCAAAACTTACACTTCTCGTGATCAATATTTTCTCCTTGGAATACCTTGTAAATTTTCCACTTAGTGACTCATAATTTAGACATATCTCTATTTTTAGATGTTTGAATTATTTTTAGCCGAATCCCTACATCCATATACTTACCCGGATCCATAATCACGAAATCTTAAAATTTAGATTATTAAGGATCCGACCTCTAGACCTACACCCATATCAAACTCCCGTGTCTAAGCCCAAGTAACTTAGATAAACAGAACAAACATAAGGCATACCAACCTTTAGAATTGGAAGTGTTATCAGGACCAAGATCTATGGCACAAATGATCAATTCCCAAATCTCCGGTTAAGTTCTTCTAAGAATTAGGACTTGGCTTGATATTGATACAGAGAAAGTTAGCGTTGGAATCATATCTTTTCATGTAAATATCGAGTCAAATGCATCTTGATTTAAGAATTGGAGCATCGCTTGATAAATATAGATATCAGCATTAGTTAAGAGAAACTAAAAGTTATCATTCCTAAAAGATCCATAGGAAATAGTGAAGAAAAGTTTAAGCAGCAACATCTATAAGCAGTCATTCACTTCACACCAAACCCAATATCAGAAATCTTAATTTACTAGTAACCAACACTGGTTTGTCTGAGAAGTTCAACACTCGTCACCCTAATTATCTTTTAGGCTTATATTCAACTTTTTTCATAAGAAAGAAACAGCTACCTCAACTGAAATGATGTGTTGGAGTACGGAGTAAATTTCTCAACCTCATCAAGAGCCTCCTTCACCTGATCCCCAAGCAGCAGCATCTGCCAATGTACAAACTTTCAGGAACATGAAAAGCATATTGTACGTCAACTTAAATATATCACTCAACAACTGAGAGAATCAGCAGGTAGACCTAGAATCTTGAAGCGATGGGTGTTCCACTACGATTAATGTACAGTAGCTACAGCCATCAAATATACATGCACAACTATTTGAATACTGAAGGAAAAAATATTTAACAGTAAACTATAATAAATATTCATTTAAAATGATCATTCTATGCACTATTATTCTCGACATTTTTCATATTATTCGAACAATGAATAATAGCATCATTGCTTACACTAGATTATTTCAAAGAAAAAAGTAAGATTAGCCTTAGATTGAATATTTTGATTCAACAACACAAATTAATATACAAAAAATATTACAAAAGATGCTAATCTAAAAAGTTTTGCCTTGGTAATGAATGTTCTGATGCGAGACATTCAAGATGAGGTGACGTGGTGTATGTCATTTGCAGATGACATATACTGAGTGATAAAGACGCGCAATGGAGTTAATGCTAAGTTAGAGGTGTGGAGACAAACTCAGGAGGCTAAAGGGTTCATGTTGAGTCGGACAAGACAAAATATGTGGAATGAAAATTCAATGAGGCAATGTATGAGGTAGGCATGGAAGTGAGGCTTGACACACAAAATGTCCCCAAGAGAGATAGATTCAAGTATCTTGGGTCTATAATATAGGAGACTGAGGACATCGACAATAATATTACATACTATATTGGAGCGGCATAGATGAAGTGGCAGCTTGACTCTGGAATCTTGTGTGACAAAAAGGTACTTCCAGAACTTAAAAGTAAGTTCTACATAGTGGTGGTTTGACAGACATTGTTGTATGCGACTGAGTGTTGGTCAATCAAAAACTCTCACGACTAGAAATGCATGTCACGGAGATGCGATACTAGGAGAGACATAAGATTAGAAATGAAATATCTGAAATAAAGTGAAACTTGAAAGTGGTTTCTGTGGTGGCCAAAGATGAGGGGAAGCGAGACTAAGATGATTTGAACATGTGAAAAGGAGGTGCATAGACGCACCAATGAAAAGGTGCAAGAGATTGGTTATAGAGGGTACGAAGAGAGGCAAATGTAAGCCAAAGAAGTATTGGGGAGAGGTGATAAGACATGACATGATACAACTTCAAGTTACTGAGGATATGACCCTAGATAAGAGGGTGTGTAGGGACATATTAGGGTAGAAGATAGTGTACTGACGTCTTGCTTACGGTGTTGGTGTTGGTGTTGGTGATTGTACTAGTTGTAGAATTAATCATTGATCTATTATTGTTTTAGAAGGTAGTGTAGTGACGTCTTGCTTAGGGTGTTGGTGTTGGTTATGGTACTAGTTGTACTATTGTAGTTATATCATTGTTTATTATTGTTTTTTGTTTTATTAATTTACCTAGTATGTTGTTCATGGTGTTTTGATTATCACATGATTTTATTGTTATTTTGGCTCCTCCCTGGTAGACTTTTGCATTGTTTCCTTGTTATTTGCTATATTCTCTTCACTGGCTCCTTCATCTTTAGATCGAATTCATTGCACATTAGCCAAGGGTCTTTTAGAAACAACCTCTCTACCTCCACGAGGTAGTCACTTGTGAGATTTCACTGGCTATGTTGTAGTTGCTAATCCGTAAAGAAATACGAGAAAAACAAAAGCATAAGGGAAATTAAACGATCTACTACTATGAGCTAGACACAGAAGAAAATTGTAAAGCTAAATTATGAAAGAAAGCTTTTCTAAGTGAGAAAAAAAGATTCTGTTTTAGAGGAAGATGGAAGTTTGTAGGGGGGTGTGGTGGTTGGAGGGGGGAGTAAAAGAACTATTGTTCTTTGTTCTGGGAAAGTAAAAATGGAAAGAGACAGTAAAAAGGGAACCGAAATAAGAAAATGAACATCAAAGAAAGAGCTTCCATAACTAGGAAAAAAGAAAAAATTCCTCCTGTTTTGGAGGAAGATAATTTTTTTTTTGTGTGTGTAAGTGTGTTGGAAGAGGCGGGGAGGGGGGAGGGGGGATGTATTTGAAAAAACGGTCTGGGAAATGGAAAAGAGACTAGAAAGGAAAGGAAAACAAAATAAGAAAATAACTGGAAAAAGAAAATGACCATCATCAGAATAACAAAAATTGTAGAAAATGAAAATCAAACCCGTGACGCGGAGAATTTGGCCAACATTTCACCCGCCATTCAACCAAAGCACCCACTGACATTTTGAGTCTATGGGTGCTAACTGATTAATTTAAACCTTTTTTACAAATTGTCAATGTAAATACAGTATCTAGACCCCAACTCTGAAGTAATTGGTACTCGAGTATCTAGGTCAATAAGATGAAATATTTGCAAAGATATTCGTGAAGTATGTATTTACAAAGCTTTCATAACTATTAGTATTTTAACGTTCTTTAACACAAACAACTTGAGATAAAACTAATTTGAGGTGGTGGGTTTAGTATACAAGCTTAATTTTGAGCTCAAGCTGTGTTCAACAACTTGAACTCATTTAGAGCCCTAGGGCTAGGTTTCTCACAAAAGGAGGTCTCTTCTATTGGTTTTATCTGATGAAGCTAAAGCAATGAGCAGCATGCAGAAAATAGAGATGCACAATCAGATACATATAACCAACCAATATGAGGTCATGGAATCCTTTCCAAGAGCTCAGGATAATGTAAATATGCGTGAACTGCCTAGCACGTCTACATAAACCAGCTTTAAATACAATTTGAAAAAATCCATGTGAATTCATTCTTGGACATAAGCAATCACCTGTATTAAAGGATGAAAAGCCTCAAGTACTGGTGGACTCGAATGCAGAGCCTGTCGTAAGTACTTTATTGCACTCTTATAGTGGTCATTACGCAAGGTCCGATGCATATTGAGGTCATCCTCTAAATTCTCATTTGAGGAAGGCAATTGTAAAGGCAATAACCACAAAGGAAGACCTACATTTGAATAGAATAAGAAATATCATGATTAAATCTTATCAGCAGGAACATAATGTATATTATATTGTTGTTGGGAGGTGGGAGGTCCCAGTTATTCCTGTGGAATTAGTCGAGTTATGCGTAAGCTGGCCCAGACACCATGATTATCCAAACAAACATAATGAATCTCGATTGGAGCTTAAAAAAACCGGAACCTAGTCGAAGGCACAATATTCACCTTCACAAGGATTGAAGGACTTAGAAATTCCATATTCTATACACCTCATTGTCAACTGCCTTTTCATCCTTTTCAGAATATTCCAAGAGGATGTTCTCTCTCCTAAAGTAGTAACTTCCTGCCTTTTCATCATTTTGAGAATATTCCAAGAGGATGTTCTCTCTCCTAAAGTAGTAACTTCCTCATCTTCACATTATCCCTTTAGGAAACTGAAGGATATACTCAGCCTCATTTTGCCACCATCCAAAGTTTAAAATTAAAAAGTTAAGAAGTCCAAGCTTTTTTCGCATGTTCCTTGCAGGTATGTTTTCGTAACAATCCAAAATGAAGGGAAGCTTGGCTGCTGTTGCCATTACCCAGCTGTTGCTCCCACTCATCTGAAGATCTCTTGGAAGAATGCTAGTGCCCAAAGAAGACCCAGACAATACATGCCTATAACTACATGCCTATGCAATTATATGTAACTTGTTTTTTGGCTAAAGTACACACTTAGTTAATACTTGTAACTTACCTAAACCCGAAGCAAAATTGGTGGCTAAATTTGTATTATGGAATAACTGATACAAACCAGAGGTAATTATTCAAATGATATATGAGACACATTCATTCTTGAAATCAACAATAATCAATCATCAATTGTCCCAGCTTTCCGTATAAAGGGTCTAGTCTAACCCCTTCATAAGAAAAAAGGGAAACAGTAAAGCGAACTTGTTTTTTCTGTCCATACTACATATTGTACTCAAGTCCAAATCCAATTGTCATAAACCAGGCTCTAGGGTTTTCTGCAAGTAAAAGCAAAATTTGCTACTCTTTTGAATTTCATATATGACTATACAGTAGTACAGACAAATATTTAAGCCATGAGCAAACTCACTGCGATTGTAGAATATGGAATGATAGGGAACATCACCACTCTGATCCATTGAAGGACCTTCATGATCACTTCTTTCAGCAGAATTCATGTAAGAGTCTTGTGGCTGAAAATTGTCATTTTGTGTTTCTCCCAGCACATTATCATCATCGACCATGGCGACTTCTCTCTGTTGACTGACATAAACTCCCAATATCTCTTTATCATTCCTAATAGAGGTGTTTGAATCAGAATGGAATGGAGAATTAGCCTCTTGGCCTTCAACAGCATCATGCCCCTCTGAATTCAAAATGGACATAAATATTCTGTCCTCAAAGGTCTCTGACTGCACCATGCTATCAAAGCTGTCCAACTCTTGCAAATGCAATTCCTTTGGGATAGTTGAATACCATAACTGATAAAAGACCAAGCCCACAACTAAATTAGAGACTGGATCACTATCAAAACCACGTTCCTGCATGAGCCTGACACAAATCACGACCAAGGGGGTAACATTAAGCCTTTGGAATTTCATATAAGAAATGCCACCCCCGGCCCCACCCATGGGATTTTACTAGGTATGCTGATGTTATATAAAAATGCTACACTAGAATTACATTTCAATAGAGCATTCATCCTTAAAGAAAAGATTTTGTATAGCCAGTTTTGCCACCAAAATTTGACTAATTACCATTGCCTACAAAATTTGTCTAACAATTTTTTTATAATAAACATTCACAGAGAGGATTATCAATATGCAACTCATACTTAATTGGTTTAAAGTTGGACATTTGGATAAACAGAAGGTGATATTTCTCAATTTTGCTTGACCAGACTGTCATGGACACATTTAAGTAACATATTGACCAAGTTTCGCGAACGCAAATTTTTTGATTCATCCAAATCCAAATGAAATATATTGTAAATGTAGGTTGTATCTTCCAAATGTAATGGCTGGGCAATCCAAACCAAACTCATCATGCCAACCATTTTCAAAAATCAAACAAGTATCTATGGTAAAAATTCATTTTACTAGCTCCCAGAGTAACAATTCTCCAAATCCGTCCCCGAAGAAACACCTTCTAGTTGATATACAACAACATACTTAGAGTAATCCCACAAGTGGGGACCGGGGAAGGTAGGATGTACCTAGACCTTAATACCTTGTATCTACGGTTAAATTCAATTTACTAATTCCAAACGTAGTAATTATCAACCCCATTCCCAAAGACACACTATCTAGTTTATATACAACAACGACAATAATATATCTAGTGTAATCCCACAAGTGGGGTATAGGGAGGATATGATGTACGCAAATCTTACTTCTACCACAAAGTGGGATTACACTGTTTATATTATTGTTGCTCTAGTTGTTATAGAAGGAAAAAAACAAAGTGCAACAACATTCAACTACCTACTGACCTTCTAACTTGATCCTCGACTTTCTAACTTAATCCTCACACCTTCCTATCTAGGATTATCTCAATAAGTTGGAGTTGTGCTCCTATCTAATCACCTCCCTTGGGTTCTTCTTTGGCCTACCTTACCTCTTTTGACTCCTCTTACCACTAATTTCTCACACCTTACTGCACATCCATGCACCTCCTTTTCACATGATCGAACCATCTTAGTCTTGTTTCCCTCATCTTATTCACCACGGGGGCCATGGCTACTTCCACCTTGCTCTATATAACTTTGTTCCTAATCATCTCTATTCTAGTGTGCTCACACATTTATCTGAGCATCCTCTCTCCGTTGCATTCATCTTTTGAATGTGGACAATCTTGACTGGCCAACAATCTACCCCCTAAAACAAGATCGGTCTAACTATTACTCAGTAGAAACCATCTAATTTATATGATTATGATAACTGGTGTCATCCTAATGTGGAACTAGTTTGACACACCCTGAAATGTGTAGGCTTCTTATTTCATGTGACATACTTCTCTTGATTGAATTATTCTGGCTTGTCCATGTGTCACCCTTGTTCTCCATTATTCTACTGTTTATGAGAAGATAAGTTATTATTTTTCAAGAAAGTGTGACAACTGGGGATGGAGCACAGGCACGGTTATTCTCTTACTCTTTTGACGACATTAAGCACCTCAAAAATATTAAAAGATACAGCTCCTTTGCAGTGTTAACCACACTACTGTAAGGATTTAGTCAAAGAAAATTACACCAATAAGCAAATAGTGTTTGCAGCTTCTTAAACAAAGTTTAAACTGGAGTTATTTTTCTGATTGTTAATAGGAGTCTCTCTCCAAGAAAAAATGTCACTTTCCTCTGCAGGTGATAGTACAATATTAGTTAACGATATTGACACCATTAGAAAGAGTTGAATTTAGCACAACAAAAAGACTACTCTGGACCCTTTTTTAGAACTTCAGTTCTTTTCTCAAATATGAAACTTTCTTCCATTAATAGGCAATTGATTTTCTCCAACCTTCATTAAATTCCAAGAACTTACGATAAGGCACCTTGATGTGCATCCTGTGTGTTCCCACGTTTGAGACAGAAAAGGATGAATTCCAATTGAACAGCAAAACGATCCTGCCACAATTCAAACTTCACAATGAGCTACCATAAAGGTGAAATCCAATTATCTCTTTCATAAAGTTTGGAACGCACAACATCATGCTGACATCACTGACTTACAAACGCAATGTTTTTAAAAGTGAGTACCAAAACATAATACTAGCTTTAGCATCAAATTTGTGACAATTACTCCAACTCCTCAAAGTTGTGGTTCAGAATACATTGGATATTTACGAATTCAATCTCAAATTTCATTATCAGTAGCACCTTGTGACTTACTAGTTACATTACATAATACAAAGACACAAGTTCATTTAACTTTACAAGTCAAGCATCTTTATCAAATGCCGTTATGGAGGCCATATAGTTATGTCTCCAGTATTTTATTTATTTATTTATTTGAAACTGGTTATGTCTCTAGTATATTAACCACATTGAACTACATATTCCTAAAATAACAACAAAAATAATAAGTCAACAAACTTAGCATCTTCAGAAAAAGGAAAACTTGTTCTTTCGAACTATTTATGGGTTACTGAAAGTAAATTTACTAATACATTGCATTTAAAATGTACCTGACAAGGAAACAGTAAATTACAGAAACTACTTGAAAAAAGGCAACATGGAGAAGTACAAAGCTAATGAACAACAACAGTAGTCATTAGACATAGTACTTCCACGAAAAGAAGATACTGTTCTTTAGAACTTCTTTTGGGTTAATGAACAAGTAAATTTACTGGTAATATATTGCATACGAAGGGCACTTCGCAGGAAAAATAATAAATGTTACAGAAATATTGAAAAGAGCAACTCGGAGAAATACAAAACTAATGAACAAATATATAAGCAAATACTTCATATTTTTAATTTGTTACCTTCATGGCCCAATTTTTCATAGGTCCAAGCTTCTTCATCCAAAGTTCATAAATATTTTGTATCCTTCTTGAACTGATAGCATCACCTTTTATATGCTCAATGAGCTCCAAAGCAGCCTAAAACATCAGAAATAATATTAAAACATGACTATTCTTGTTGAATATAACTTTTCTTTTAAGAAAAACTATGCATAATACAGATAAAGAGACGCTCAAAGTTCGCAAATTTGACCTCAACTGGTAAATAAATGTTAAAAATGATCCTCAAACATACATTCAAAGGATATACTGCAGAGAATTCTAGCATCTCCATTTCATATACACAGAGAAAACTATACAACAAAGAATTTGAATCTGCTATACAGTTGAATCACCTTATATCTACATTCACTAACCGACCTAAGTACATAACGGGAAATATCTTCTAACAGATTGCTAACAGACTTGCTTACTCCAACAGCCAAGACATCTATTAGCTTAACTAACACTAGTTTAACTAACTGACCGTGACAACTGGCTCCAACTCAGCTATTTGTGATCTACTTCTAGCAAACACTCTTTAACTTTGAATACACACATCTATACACCTCAACTCATCTCCAATGTATCAGTAGAACACTACAAATCATCTAGACACTTTCAAAATGTATGTATCACATCAGCATTGTTAGATACAAGTTGGAGTGTTTAAATGCCAATTGAGACCAAGTTGATATGTTTTGCTTGTCAGCTGAGATCAAATCAAATATGCCAAAAAAAAAAATGAAGAACAAAAATAAAACAATAAAGTCAATTTGATTGAATTGAATAGATTAGTACCAAAAACTTGGTGCGAGTTTTGAATACTGCATTTTCTTTTGTAGTTCCTTTAAGAAGTACACTCATTACACCACTAGCCTCAACATATCTATGTTTCCGCATCAATTTTTTCAGCAAATGTCGAAGTCTTTTCCGATGTTCAGACTGTAAAGTTCGTCGATCTTGGTGCAAACTCCCTATTCCACTACTGTAAGGATTTAGTCAGACAAACGCTCGGTTTTGTGTTTGCTAATATGACTGAGTTTATCCTTCGAGCTTCGGCAGATGGATTAATTCCACAATCATAATCGTCTTCGGGCTTTCTACGTTTCCTCGACTGGGATTTTCGAGCCATTGATGCATCTTCTTCCATATACATTGATGGTTTCGTTTGGAGGTTAAACCCTTAAATTGAATATTGTAGGGTTTAAGAAGAAGAAGAAGAAATTGGGGGTTTTAGAGAGAAGAAGAAGACATTTTACTTCTCCGGGTCATTTTTCCCTTCTTCAATTATTGAGGAAATTTTGCAGTAGCACTTAAAAATATATTAACTATATTTCATAATTATAATTTAGATAATTATCTTTTATAATTATAGTTATGATAGTATTTGTATAATTCATATAACATTTGTATGTATTTATATAATTCATAGTTTTTCTATAATTTTTGTATATTTCGCTATATAATTTATGCATAATATTTGTACAATTGACTATACATTTCACGGTGTTTTGTATATTTCGTTATCAATTTGATTCTGGTACTACTTTTGTATAATTGCACACAATATTTGTATAAATTGCGCCAATTATTCAAAACTCAAACTGTAATTAAAACTAGATATTTGTGACGAGCCATGATTAATTCAAATTATAATTATGTTGACTAATTAATTAGTATATATTTACTTATTCGCGTAATTTTTTCTTAATTTTTTGCACTTCAAAATCTGGTTTCTAATTTAGTTATCTTTTAAAGTAATATTGGTATTTAAGTAATAAAAAATGAGAATAAATACACTTCAGATTTTTATAAAATTACAATTAAATTTTTTAACAAATATAATACATAGATAAATTAAAGAAATTAAATAGTAATATAATGTTAATATAATTTTAAATATGCTTGATAAACATGAAGCAAATTAAATTTACAACTTACTTCACAAGTCAAATCACTACATGTGGGGTATGGGGTATGGGGTAATAAGTTGCTTGAAGAGGAAAAGAAAAATAAAAATTTAGTTTTTACAAGAAATGAATTATATTTGTGAATATAAAATTCAAAATATGTAAAATATAATTTGATAATAGTATAAAAAATATGAACTGTAATTTTATTTTTACCATGTAATATGATTGAGATCTTGTTGAAAGAAAATGAATTATTTTATATAGCAATCAAACGGGTTATTTTATAAGTAGAAATTAATAAAGTGATGACGGATATGCTAAGTAAACATATATTTATAATAAAATACATTTATCTTTATTTTTTTAAAAAATGGTTTTTGCTTGTACTAATTTTTAAGAAGCAAAAAAGTAATTTATTTTTCAATCACCCAAAAATCTAGTTGTGCTTCTATCCAAAAATTAGCAAAAAATGAAGTGGAAAAAACAGTATTTAGGAACTGCAGCGAAGTAGATGAGGTTATAGTAGGGGACAAAGCAATTTATATACGTAGCTTGAAAGAGCTGAGAGCGGTTGGATAGATAGTTGCGATGAGCAGATAAAGACAACTAGTAACACCCCTTAACGACACATCAAATAAATTTAAATTCCAGATACTCCAGGCGTGCGTATAAACAAGAGGCACGAAAGTGCGAGAGTAAATATCCAAATTATCCATCAGTGAAGGAGAGAATTTACAACTAAGCAACTATGTCAATCCTGGTGGCTGTTACTGACTCTTCTATAATAGGTAATAATGTTTTTGCTTATTTTTTCAAAACCTTAAAGCTTTAAAATAATAATACTATATTTTTGGCAAAACATGCTCTAAATTCACAATGCAATGGTTATATTGGCTCCAAGTGCACATCATTTTCATAGTACTTCAATATAATTGTTAAGGGTTATTTGGTGTGCTAAACCAGCACTAGAAAAACGTGAGTAAAATTTACTATTGTTATATTCTTTGTTTGATTATTAATTTTAAGATAAAGTTATATTATAATTAGTAATTATCGTTGATATTTAGTTATTTGTGTTAAATGGTGAAATAATAATATTCAAATTAATTATTTTCAGATAAAATAATAAAAATATTCATAACGCTCTTTGAACTATTTTTCTCTTAAATAAGGTGGATGACATTTTTATAAATAAATTATAAATTATGTAGTCCACTCCCCCCCCCCCCTTCCCC
>DF357802.1:91382-121130 GCA_000787875.1 Solanum virginianum
TCAATTCTAACATTATTTATATGTTATATGGGCCAGAATTATTCTTTTTAAAAACGAAATTAAACCTTTTGCCAAAGTGAAAATTTTATTATAAAATAGAAGAAATTCTTCTATTCATATCAAAATTTAAACGTTAATCGAATTGAAGTCTATCGTCTGAAAAATCAGATAAACAAAATATAAATTTTTGCGAAACCCATTTTAGTTATATTCATAAAACAAAACTTATTTATATTAAGAAAATCATTTAAAGATAAAATTTATATCTCCTAAAAAATATAAAATTTCAATAAATGAAAGGACAAATATGAAAAGTAAATTTAAAACATTCATCATAAAACTTTGAACAATTCAAATACTCCCTCTATCTATCTTTACTTATCCCCTATTAAGAAAATCATCCAAAGATAAAATTTACATCTCTTAAAAAATATAAAACTTCAATAAATTAAAGAGCAAATATAGAAAAAAATTCAAATAGGAAAATGACTAAATGGACTTGATATAAAATAAAAAAATAACTATAATTAATAATGATAAGAATAAATTAAAAATTAAATACAAAATTACTTTTTAATTTTATAAAATAAAAAAATATTATTATAATAATATAATAAATAAGTAAAGATAAAATTCTCAAAATTAATTTGAGACCAAAGTAACGAACTCTTTTATATTTAGAAAAATAAAATAATACATAAATTATGAACTTGTATGTCATTGGTTAATTAGGACAAGTGGAAAGTTAGTTCCCGAAACGGCACGCCTCCTCAAAGATCACTGTGCCAAGACAGCACCGCTTCACTTTCGGGACATAAAAATGTGATCTCTCTACCAAAAGCAGTGTCCAGAAGGAAAGCAAAAAAATGGAGTGCAAAGATTGCAGCAGCAAATTGGATTTGGAGTACCAGTCAGGATTTGGGAATCACTTGTCATCTGAAGCTGTAGCTGGGGCTCTACCTCAAGGTCAAAAATAGTCCTCTTATTTGCCCCTTTGGACTTTATGCTGAGCAGATCTCTGGCACATCGTTTACTTCACCTCGAAAACTTAACCAACGCAGGTAAGCACCTTCATTTGATATATAAACTTCATAGTAAATAAGTTTGCTTTATTTTTATCATCTCGTCCAATACTATTTTGGGCATTTGAATGTTTTGGATAAGTATTGGGTCATAATTGGAAAATGTTTGCTGTAGAATCAGTCTAACTCATCTTCCTTTATCGTCTCGTGCAACGCTTCCTCCAAATTCCACTAATTCTGAGTTGCCTGTCTGTACTGCCCTTTTCAATGTTGGAATGAGCTATAGTTGAAAAAAGTTTTGCCGTACAATTCACCTCCAAATGACACTAATTGCATAAAACTCCAGTTATTTTTGATAAATCTCGGAAGAGGTAAAGATAATAAGTTCAAAGTTACTGCCATTGCGCCTTTTCAACGATTTGGATGATGTAGGGTTATAGTTGAAAAAAGGGTTTTGGATGTTAGAGCATGTTTGGATTGCGTGTGAAATTTTATGCTCCCTCCGTCCAACTTTACTTGATCCCCGTACTATTTTGGGATGTCCAATAATTTTACCCTTAGTTCCTAATTAATTATAGTCATTTCCCTATTATATTTTTCAAGATATTATATTTATTATATTCAAAGTCTAATTTGGTAAAATTATCCCATCATTTACTACTACTTAATCTCTGTGCCAAGTCAACACGGGCCAAGTGTAGAAAAGAAAGTTGAATTTTTCGATATTTTTCGCCAATATTTCAGATAATAAAAACAGATTGCCTAAATTCAAGTTGCCAATAGTGACTTTAGACATTACCAGAAAATAAACAGCCTTCCGTATAGAAATGTGTTGGCTAATTAAAATGGGACTTTTTCTTTCTTTTGTTATTAAATATTGAGGATTTGATTAATGATCATTTATGATTGAGGTGTAATTGATGGATAGATTGGTTATGTTACTGAGGGAATCTTTCGTTTGTGCAGTTGGCTATATCGTATTAAGCCATCAGTTACACATGAACCATTTAGACCAAGAATACCAAGACATGAAAAGCTTGTGAGTGAATTCAACCAGTCAAACAGTTCTGCTACACCAACTCAACTACGGTGGAAGCCTGTCGAGATCCCAGAAACACCGACTGATTTCATCGATGGTTTGTATACCATATGCGGGGCTGGCAGCTCATATCTCCGTCATGGTTTTGCGATTCACATGTAATTGGTATTTCAAACTTGCTCTAGTATTATCATCACTATGTCCTTCTGATGGAGTTTTGGATATAGTTATTACTTTCTTGTTTATGTTTTATTCTTGTTAAATTATAATTAGGACTGAGATTTGCTATGCTCTGGATATAAGCATTGACTTTGAAAGGACAAATATCAAAAGTAAATGTAAAACATTCATCATAAAACTTTGAACAATTCAAATACTCCCGCGAGCTATATTGACTTATCCCCTATTAAGAAAATCATCCTAAGTGATAACGCGTGCCTTGTTGAAAATGCAGGTATACTGCTAACAAGTCAATGGAGAACTCTGCCTTCTGCAATGCTGATGGTGACTTTCTGATTGTTCCTCAAAAAGGAAGTAAGTGTAGACAACTCAGGTGGCATCCGTCTTTTCGTATTCAGCGTCAAATATTTTGACATGTGGTTTGAAACTCTTTCTTTCTCTCTGTTTGTAATGTAGGGCTGTGGATTACTACTGAATGCGGAAAGTTGCAAGTTTGTCCTGGTGAAGTAGTCATTTTGCCTCAAGGATTTCGGTTTGCTGTTGACCTTCCAGATGGACCGTCACGTGGTTATGTCGCTGAAATTTTTGGAACTCATCTTCAACTTCCTGAACTGGGGTCAATAGGTGCTTCATGAAGTGCAAGATAAATTTCTATTTTGGACGGCTGATATTATTTACTGATGATATGCATTTGAATATGTATTTAGGTGCAAATGGTCTGGCTGCTCCGAGGGATTTTCTTGTTCCTGTTGCCTGGTATGAAGATGGCTCCCGTCCAGGTTACACTATTGTGCAGAAGTATGGCGGTGAACTCTTTACCGCGAAGCAGGACTTCTCTCCTTTTAATGTAGTTGCTTGGCATGGCAATTACGTTCCTTATAAGGCGGGTATTTCTCTATATTTCAGTCTCTCATAATATGGTTGCCTTGTTCACATTTTATCCAATTTACTTTGCTACATGGAAACTCGATGCTGTTTGTATCCTTAGTGCTGACATAATATATTTCCTCAATTTGCAGTATGATTTAAGCAAGTTCTGCCCTTACAATACTGTATTGGTGGACCACAGCGATCCTTCAATAAACACAGGTGGGTTAAGTTTGAATATTAGCAATGTTCTGTCATCTATTTATTGTCATTGATCTGTGTGAATTTTGTTCTTAAATTGTCGGTGTCGCTAGTTACATTTTCTCTCGTTTCTTAAATTCAATGCAGTTTTGACAGCACCCACAGATAAACCTGGTGTGGCGTTGCTTGACTTTGTCATTTTTCCTCCCCGGTGGTTGGTCGCTGAACACACCTTCCGTCCTCCATATTATCATCGGAATTGTATGAGCGAATTTATGGGTCTAATCTACGGGGGATATGAGGTTGTTTATCTCGCTCTTACATGAAGTCATGCTCAATTCTGGGGTTATTTCATACATTTTTAATGCGGTTAAGCTGGTTTCAGGCAAAAGCTGATGGTTTTCACCCTGGCGGGGCAAGCCTTCATAGCTGCATGACTCCTCATGGTCCTGATACCAAAACATATGAGGTATAAGTCCTGCTCTATTCCTCCCTTCTCTATATATGGCCATGCTTCTTTTCCCTTCCCGCCTATGCGACTTTTTCTGTAAGGAAATTTGTGCCTTTTAGTTCCGCAAACGTCAACAAATTCTGATTCCTGATAGAGCACATTCAACCTTAAGGGGTCATTTGGTTGGCAACATGTTATTCCAGAATAATTAATCCCCGGATAAGTTAGCCTAGGATAAGTTATCCCACCATATATATGGGGTAGCTTATCCCATCACTAAGGCAAAAATGGTGCGAGAAATAGTCCAAAGATTACCTTATACCTCCAACCAAACATGGGAAAATAATCCTACATTTTATCCCGGGATTATTATAACTTATACCTCACACTAAAAAACCCCTAAGTGATATGTGCCCTTTTGATCCTTCCACTTGCTTATCTTCACAAATTTTACAATTTCAAGTGCTAAACTATTTAACTGTTGATATGTTATCGTAAATTTGTATTGTTGCTTCACATTTGAGGGTAAAATTCTAAAATAAGTATTGACAGGCAACCATTGCACTTGGAAATGAAGCTGGTCCACATAGAATAACTGATACCATGGCTTTTATGTTCGAGTCTTGCCTAATACCCCGAGTCTGTCCGTGGGCACTTGAATCTCCATTTATGGATCACGATTATTACCAATGCTGGATCGGCTTGAAGTCTCACTTCTCAGGACTATCTATCAACGAAGACAACATCGATTTGCAGAATGGAAAACCTGCAGAAAGGTGAAATATTCACTGTTCAGCTAGCTTCTGTAGTGCCTCCTAAAGTGACGTAGCGTCTACATAAGGAGTCACGGACATGTAAAACGTAAAATAAACCTCGTATCGAAAGATTGGGGTGACAATCCAAATGCAGATATAGTGCTAAGATAAAACCAGTGTTCTATGATAATGTTGTAGTTTATGGTGTTGTATATATAAAGATGGAACTATCATGGAATAGTTGTAGCAATTACAAGAGCAATGAATTATGATTTATATGGCAATAGCTTACTCTTACTACTATTTTGTTAATGTTTGAAGTGAATACTCCTTCCGTCCATCTTTACTTGTTCCTTATACTATTTTGGAATGTCGAATAATACTTTTTCATTTTATGAAATCAAGAGACAATTTTACACTTAGGGGTCGTTCAGTGTGAGATAAAATAAATAGTCATGGGATAAAAAAATAGTCATGGAATAAAATTTTAGATATCTTGTTTGGTTGTCACGTTTGGGATTACTTATCCCACTATTTATATCACTAATCTTTCCAATCAAATAACTCTTTAGTTCCTAATTTATTTTTATTATTAATTATAGTCATTTCTCTATTATATTTTTTAAGATATCATATTTATTATATTTAAAGAGTAATTTAGTAAAATTATTTCATCATTTACTATTTTTTAGTCTTTATGTGAAGTTAATCGAAGACAAGTAAAGATAGACGGAGGAAATATTTTTGATGAGGGAACTTTGTGTTGATTAACACTAATGATGATCTTATTCTAGATCCTGCTAATGGAATTGCCAATTCAATAACATTCCTCAATTTTAGAGTAAGTTTTGTTGAAAGTGACGGGATCATGTTTCCCATTAGAGATTTTTAGAGAGTGTTTGGCCATGTGGGAAAAAAAAACAATTTACCTTTGGTTAATTCATTTGAAAAATGCTTCTGTTCGATATTTTTTTAAATAATGGTTTTGGGAGTCAAATTGCGAAAAATGACATATTTTAATGTATCTTTACTGTTAAGATTATTTTATAGAGGGAAATTATTTAAAAATATTTTATGAAAAATTTAACTAAGCTTTGCTTTTATTTAATTAAAGGATGAAGTTTCGATTACTATTGCTTGCACAATTATATTAAAGGATGAAGAATGGTGCAAAATATCATATGGATAGAGTTTAGATTGAAAAGTGGCATGAAAAAAGATCAAAATAAATTTAGTGCTCAAAACATCGTCTATTTGAAGTAGATCTAGTGCTAAAGACATCATTTATTTTGTTACGTGAAAAAAATCATTAAACTTACGATAACGCTCTTGTGACAACCTCAATCAATCAAAAAATTCTTTCTACCACCTTAATACCCAACTCACCTCGACACATACTCTCAATCCTAATTTGAGATCGAGACAAATTTCAATATCCAAACTCGACTCTTGACATTCAACCACTAAGTCAAGACTCGACCCTAGTACAAAACCTAACCCTCACCTTGACCCAAGACTCAACTCCTAACCTCAAATTTGAGTGGGGTTAGTTGGTAGGTCAAGGTCAACATAGTTATGATCTTGAGTACTGAGTCTTGAGTCAATATCGGGAGTCGAGACAGAGAAACGATCCGGGTCACTCTTAAATTTCATTTTAAATAATTTTTTTTCCTTCAACTTAAATATTGCTGAAAAATGGAGAAATATTCAGGAGCGCTCCACGCCCTGTTACCAACTCCGGTGTCCTCGCCGGCCTTCACTGATTTATAAAATAATAATAATAATAATAATAATAATAATTATTATTATTATTATTATTAAAATGAATAAATAATTAGTGACCGACTCCACTGTAACATTAATATAATTTTGTTTTCTAACTACTTTTAGCACCATGATTACGAACAATGTCACACAAAGTCGTTTTTCTCCCTCTCTTAATCTTCCTGATCTTCTCCGGCGCTGTTTACGGGCGCCGCTTCATCACCGACTCCTCTGGCGGACTGATTTCCGATGGAGTTCACAGTGAGATCGATCGGGATATGGAGATACTCCGGCTGGATCGGAATTTCGCCGGCGGCAAAGAGGAGAGTTGCGAACAGAGTTATGGATTTCTTCCTTGTACTGAAACTGCTCTCGGAAATGTGTTTCTCATTTTGATTTATGGTTATCTCATGTACCTTGGTGCTACGTATCTCTCTTCTGGTAGTGAACTGTTGCTTGAGATTTTAGGGCCTGGTATTATTGGTGGACTTTTTCTTCCTATACTCGGTGCTCTTCCTGATGCTATGCTCATTCTCGGTACGATTATTATTATTATTATTATTATTATTATTATTATTATTATTATTATTATTATTATTATTATTATTATTATTATTATTATTATTATTATTATTAATTATGAAAGAGTGTGCTTTACTATGAGTAAATTTCACTTTGTCCCACTCAAAGACGCGGCGTCAATGAAGTGGGTTCAGAGTCATGTGGTCTCAGGTTCAAATTCAATGAGGTTATTATTTTCTATATGTATTAGCCTCGGTGGACAAAGTTACATGGTATTTATCAGTTGCTGGTGGAAGGTGACTACTATCCCTTGGAATTAATCAAGGTGTCTAGTCTTGACACACTAGATTGCAGCACCTAATCCATGACTTCGGTCTAGTAGCTAGTAGTAAGATTGAAGCTTGTGATGTGTGGTTAGGCAAACACCCTAGGATTGAACCTTGCTGCAGACAAGGGCTTGGTATTAGTAGAGAAGAGTAGAGGGGGAGACCATTATCCACTGCCTCGAACCATTCATTACCGGTCGTGAATTTCTCTGTTATTAAAAATACATGTTTTTGGTTAATGTGGATGTCTTCTATATTAGTCAAGACCACATGCTACAAGCCTTAATGAACGTAACCCAAGTTTCTTACTACTTTGAACTTCATTATTCCAGTATCAGGGATATCTGGAAGTACTGCAGCTGCTCAGAGCCAGGTCTCTGTAGGAATGGGATTGCTAGCTGGGTCGACTGTGATGCTTATTACTGTTATTTGGGGAACCTGTTGCATTGTTGGCAAGTGTGACATACAAAATTCTGTTGCTGTAGACATGAAAGACACCAAAGGATTCAGCTTGATGGGTTCGCCTCTCAACTCTTAGAATATTTATACAGAAACATGTACAAGCTCCTTCTTGTTCTTTCCTCCGTTTGTCTTTTCTGAAATATGTTGCTCTAGATCACTTTCTGCTTTCTTCACCCCCTGCCCTTGTATTGATTATATCTGCTCTCGTATTTGAAATCATTTGGTCATTAGGGGATTTTGTGTACTTGTGCAAGTGATATTCCTGCTAGTATATGGCAGATTTTGTGTATCAAGATGCTTTTACTCAATGAGTAGCTGTCAATGTAGGTTCTGGTGTTAGTACTGACATCTGGACAAGCCATGCTGCAACGATAATGGCAGTGTCTGTACTGCCATTTCTTGTTGTCCAACTGCCACAGCTCCTCCATTCAACTTCAGGAAGACATTTATCTGTCTTGATTGCTCTTATCATTTCACTTACACTACTTGTTTCTTATTGCGTCTATCAGGTACTGTGACGTTCCCCATGTGTTTTTCTCTTTTATTCGCTGTGGGTAATCTGATTTACTTCCAAACTGCAATGACGTATCAGCAGAGATTTGCATTGATGGCAATCTTTGGAGATAAATATCAATTTTTACAGTTTCTAATTTTGAAATAGGTAATAACTTTGTTGCCTATGATTGACCATGCTTTAAGTAGTTTTTATCCCTACATAGCCTGGATAATGGACTTACCACATAACCACCTGTGTTCAAATTGAACTTGTATCAGAAGACAACATGATGACTCCTATACACGTCTTCCTCTTCCAACAAGATGAAATGAATAAAGATAAATCTTTGTCATTTTTTACACTAGGCTGGTAAATAGATTCACCTATTTTAGTGTTTGACATCATGAGAACTGTTTCTTCTCCTCTTTTATGAAGCAAAGTTGTTCTGAACTTTTCTTTAACTTTTAATGCAGGTCTTTCAGCCTTGGATACAGAGTAGACGTCTTGCTTATGTAAAACATAAGCATTTTATATCAGGAGTTTTGAAACATTTAAGAATGCGTGCGTTGGGGAGGCTTTGCACAGACCAGGGAGAACCAAATATAGAAGTTCTAAAAAAGTAAGTTTAAAATGCTTTCTGCATGGTTTTAATTGTTTTTAGGATCTTGATCAATATGATGAAGGATTGCATGACAGGCTATTCAAGGCAATTGATGATAATGGTGATCGATATCTTTCCCGTGCTGAATTAAAAGCTCTAGTTGTAGGAATCCATTTAGAGGAGATAAACTTACATGAGGATGATGCTGTAGAAAAGCTTATGAAAGACTTCGATACTTCTCATGATCAACTAGTTGAACTGTCTGAATTCATTGCCGGAATTACAAAATGGCTTACTGAGGCCAGGGGTTTCAAGGCTGCTTCTCCTGAAGCTGGTCCTGATACATTGAAGTACCTTGGTGACTTGCATGAGGTTGGTCGAGTGTTTGACCTTTGATAGTTCATTGCCATGATGATAGTGATAAAATGTAGATGTACTTGCAGCAAACAAGGAGAGAGCACCATTTCTTAGGGGATCAAAGTGATGAAAGTGTTGAGGCTGTTGAGAATCCTAGATCCACTGCAATTAAGGCTGTTCTACTGCTGGTGCTGGGAACTGTCATTGCTGCCGTGTTTGCTGATCCCCTGGTTGATGCTGTCAATAATTTCTCGAGTGCCACAAGCATTCCTTCTTTCTTCATCTCATTCATTGCGCTGCCACTGGCAACCAACTCCAGTGAGGCAGTGTCAGCTATTATCTTTGCTAGCCGGAAAAAGTTGAGATCTGCATCATTAACATTTTCTGAGGTTTGTTTTCTTCAAGATTTTGTGCTTTCATGTAGTACAAATTGTGGTTTTTCTACTTATTACTTGTGTCAATGAATCTCGAAGTTCATTAATGAAAATCAAGAGGCATACTTGATCCAAGGTTTCCCAATTAGTCAAATCCCTTGCGGCCATTCTGTATGCAGGATGAGATGAAGGGAGGGATAAATGGTTGGACAGGGGATTTAATGTAGGACAGTTAATCCTCAAGATAGTTGGGATCAACTCTATTAATCCTCAATATCCATTTTGCTTCAATTTATTCTCTTTTGTTTCAACAATCAATAATTTAGGTTTGAGCAGTTTGATCACGTGTATAACTGATACATTTACCTTTTTGTGATAACATTTGTGATGGTACCTTGCAGTTGTATGGAGCAGTGACTATGAACAATCTCCTTTGTCTATCCGTTTTCCTGGCTCTTGTCTATATCAGAGGATTGACATGGGACTTCTCGTCTGAAGTCTTGGTCATTCTAATTGTTTGTGTTGTCGTGGGGGTCTTTGCAAGCGTTCGTAGAACCTTTCCTCTCTGGACTTCCTTGCTAGCTTTTGTACTGTATCCCTTCTCTCTTGTACTTGTATATGTTCTTGACTACAAATTTGGTTGGTCTTAGACCCTTTGGATCGAATTTGTACGTGTCTTTTGAGCTATGTGCTAGAGCTTAAGTGATTTTGTATTTGAACATCCTTGTTCTGTTTTATGTGCTGTACATTTTCTTGAGACACCAAAGCTTAGATGTTTGCATTTTCTACATTTAGATATCATTTTTCTGTCTTGGTTCATCTTAACTTTAATCGTTTTATGTTGGCTAAACTTGCAATTGCTGTTTCATCTTTTATATATTTGATATGAATTTTTTTTCTTCTTTGATACTTCATGAAATAAATTTCCTTTGTTGTGATTTGTGTAGCAATCTTCTCAGCAATATTGTAACACGTATTTTTAGATTAAATTTATATTGGTTCTTTCACTTTTGTTGTGTCCTTGAGTCAAATGACAGGCTTTACTGTATGACTCACAAGTTCAATGTGACTTAGGTGTTAAAAGGGCTACTTTTTAAATTAAAAATGTTGAAAGAGACACTTCTTTTTGAAGTTGATCAAATCTAAGTATTGAACGAAATTTTTATTAGGGAAAATATATAAAATAGATTTAATTTAAAATTATTTATCTTTAATGGATTCAATTTAAACTATTTATTCTTACGTTGCTTAAATTATTTACCTTCTTACTGCATTGATCCTTCTTTTATTTTGTCCTTTTTCAGTACAAATACTATGAAATATACTCTGACGATATATATATATCATATCAATATCATATTGAATGAGCTTAATCCTCTAAAGCATAAATGTCTGATTTTGTCTAAAGCACGACCATTCGGTCATTTCATGTAATTGTCATATACCACCTTTATCTTGGAAAATATTTATATTTTCAAGAGATGTAAACAAAGAGAGAGTATTAAAATTCATTGTAATTAATTATAACAATATTTAAAGTAGTGTTGGGGAATACTGCATGAAAATTTAATACTGACAATACTCTACATAGAAAAAAAAAAAGAATATGAATAATAAAAAATTAATAATGACGATATAAATTCTGTGTATTCCTTCTCGACAAGATCTTAACTTCTTACTATAAAGAATATCCCATGAAGTTGTATTGGCTGAACCAAAAAAAACTCTTGATTACATTTACTCACTTCTCTTCATACATCTTAGAATTTTAGAATATTCTTCATTAAATTGTATATTTTTTGGGGGGAGGGGGTAATTTTGTGTTGAAAGGTATTTTATTTTTATGAGCCATAAATAAGAAGAACATGTGTTTGATTAAACAAATTAATCATTTTTCTTTTATGGTTATACATAACATATCTAAATATTTTTTTAAAAAAACCCTTTAAAATACTTTGATAAAGTTTCTCATAGATCAATTTGATCTATATATTAACCCATCATTACATGAAAGTCACATTGGCAGATCAAATGAATTGAGTTAATAAACGAATAAGTCATTGATCCTCTCAAAAATTGAGCAGATCATATTTTTTTAAGGGTTAATTTTGCCACTAATAGAGTGTAGGCAATAACTCAAGGCAAAGCTCAAAGCATTTAGGCACATAATATTCTGCCTATACTTGCTACTGATCTAATGAACAGCCAGAGACACAGCAAATGCAAATAATAAATATTGCCAGAATTTAACTCAAGCTATGTGAAAGTTTATAGCCAAAAGAATCCACCTTGCCACACATAAAGAGGGTAACAGTTTACAGAAATTAAGACCTACGAACCGATGGTACCAGAAAGACTGAATCCTGACCTCCGTCCTAGTTGAAAAATCTCACTTGTCATCGTCATGGGTTTGGAGGTTAATCTAGCCTTCTCCTGTATGAGGCCAAGAACTAGGCATATTTTTCATGTTCCGACTAACATTTGAGGCTTAACTACAAATGGTAAAAGACATCCATTAAGAAGAAACTGCAGAACACCCTGAGGACTTGAAAGGAGCTATCTTAACAGGAGATATACAGAAATTCTCCCCGAAGAAGCATAACCAAGTGTAATGGACTAACTTCTACAGCTTCAAATTGAGATCAACGTTTCCTCCTACTTCAACGTGGCAGTTGCATTTGTTTATTCCTTCTTGGCTGATTTGTACCTTGGCAGTTGGGAAGAATCCATACATGGGTTGTTGAACTGATCTACTTAGGGCTGAGCTTGTTGTAGTAGGTTCTTCAGCAACTCCCTGTTTATTTAACAAAGGCAAGAGGATCGTAATGCCAAAAGTGAGATACCAAGATAAAGGCGTCAGAACATAAAAATGGTAGACCTTTTGTTCTCACCTGACAGGTTACTGATTTCAATGTAAGTATCTCTTGACTCTGAAGAGTTGAATTAGATGAATGCTGATGTGGAAAAGCAGCTGTAGGAGGAGCCAATGTTAGAAAATCTCCATTGAGAGCTTTATTTTGTCCGACAACATTCCTTGATTTGGACTCTGATAGAGACCGGGATCCTGAAGGAGCTTCTCTGGAGAAAAGTGCCAAAAAAAAGTCTTTTAAGTATTTGAAGCTCTAAAACTATGAAATGATCACTTAAGGTATCAAACCTTTTGAGCAGATTTCCTGATTCTAAACTGGCTGCGCATTCATTGCTGCAGGAAGCTGATTCAGGTGATCTTGATGCAAGATTAACATAGGCCGGAGGAAATTTGCAGTGAAATGCAGGGACTGGTGGAAACTCTGGAGAGAAGGGATATGGTCTCTTCATGCCAACCATCTACAAACACATCATCGGCAATCAAAGTTGTAGCCATCAACCAAAAAAACTTAAAATAAACCATCTAGAGACCTAGATTTGGATCTTCTTTTTTCTTGATAAGCGTAGTGGCCAGACCAGCCTGCATGCAGCTCGACTAATTCCAAGGGAATCCTGTCACCTCCCACTAGCAATAGGTACCAGGTCGACCAAGGCTAAAACAGATGAAAAAAAAATCATCTAGTGTTTTGTCTCTGCTGGGATTTTAATCTGACACTTTATGGTGCTCGGCCTATTTCATTGACCACTAGGCCACACCCTTGGGTGCACCTAGTTTTGGATCTTTAGTTGTGAGTTCCACTTTAACTCACTGAAATAATGGTTGGAGACATGTTCTCTCACCAATCTATGTTTGTGGACACAACCCTCTACGACACAAGTTCATTTCGAGCAAGAAAGCCTTCTCAAACTGAATAAATAAAATACCACATACAAACCATCCAACTTCCTTTTCCAGTCAGTATACTTACTACAGCATCTCCATCTCCCTCTTCACCCTTTTCCAGCCTCAACCAGAAACCCATCCTCTAGTGCTATAAAATGTCATTTGGAAGTGATTTATTTGAGTTGGCAGGTTCTAAGTTTGTCTTTGGTCAATGACCTAATCTTGGGTCAAAGCATAGGAATTCATTTGATGGATAATAACACTTGTAATCGTGAGATATGCCTCCTGGTTTTTCAATCATTATCCTCCGGTAGCATGTTTAGATGAAACAAAACAAGAGCTGTTTGAGCAAAAAGGGGACACCAATAGAGCTATACTAGATTTGTGAGGAGTGGAGGGGTGTCACCCTGAGCGGATCAAGTATCCAAATATTAGTTAGGGCCACAAAGAGGACTTCCCTTTCCCTTTTTTTGGCAGTAGAAGGCATGCCAACTTTTTAATATCAAGTTCGAAGAAACGAGAGAAAGAGAGCAAAGAAAATAGATGTTCAACACATAGGAAGTACATGACATGTCTGCATCTTTATAATATAAAGCACATTCACACAATGGTTTTGCACAAACTGAGATCCTCACTGAAATACAACAGTGTAATCCCACAAGTGGGATCCGAGGAAGGTAAACCTTACTCCTACAATATAGTGTGGTGTTTCTAATAGACCCTTGTCTCAACTAAAAGCATTAGAAAGCAGTTTGAAAAAGAGAACAACAGGGATGAAGAAGCCAAGACAAAATGCTAAAGAAAGCATAACAAAGCATACTAAAAAATGAAGAGTCACTACCACAAAATAAAGTGATGATCGAAATGCAAGAAACAGTAAATAGTGACATAAATGGAATAACAAAAAGCTCTCAGAGTAATACTACAACCATACATCTACTAGTATGAAAGACTAAGCGAGCCAACTACCAACCACCTAACCTACCTTCTACCCTAAATCTGTATCCTCCATAATCTTGTATCTAAAGTCATGTCCTCAATAAGCTGAAATCCTTACTAGATCAAGAGGATATCCAGGTAAACTGTATTGCAGCCTTTTTGACCGAAGGGAGCATTATGAAAATTGATTTCTATATAGTAGTGATTATCAGGCAGGGTTCCCAGGAAACAGCCTCTCTATCTAGGTAGTGGTAAGGTCTGCGTACATCCACCCTCCCCAGACCCCACTTGTGGGATTTCACTGGGTATGTTGTTGTTTGTTGTTGTTGTTAGTGATTATCAGGCAGAATAAAATAAATTACCTTCACTCCTTCAGGCCACTGAGGTAAATAATTGCATGAATAATAATTTTGGTTTGAAGGGGGCTCCATCTGATAATTTAGTACAGATGATGATGAAATCCCTGATGAGATATTCATCTGCAGTTACCACAAAGTGATTTAGTAAGCACTTCAAACACATCAAAACAAAATTATAGACGTTATAATACAACGATGATATGTAACATTGCAAGTGATTAATAAACTTATTTACCATTGATGATGAACAAGAAGGTTGCTGATATTGTTGTGATCTTTGCAGCACACTGGGTAGAGACAAAATGGGGTTATGCAGTTCATTCGGCAAATCTACATTAGGCCCGAAAGCAACACCATGGCGATTTCCCTGTTGCCTTTCTCTTTCAGGACTGTACTCACCACTCCACAATTGAGGGCATTTATCACTCCCTGGACCCGAAACAGACGACCAACTTAACTCCCCTCCACCCATGTTCATTGGTTTTGATGATTGTAAAGTCTTCGGACGGAAACCATCAAGAACTAGGGCAGAAAAATTTGGTGTAAAGACACTATTTTTCGAAAGCAAATCTGTTGTTGATGGTGGTGGTAAAGGGATTGAGTTAGGCCTAAAAGTAGAACCTTCAACTGCTAAGCCTTTGGACATAATTTTGGTGGAATGGACTGAATTTGGTACCAAAACATTAGGTCTTTGAAAATTTCCATCTTTTTTTTGTTCTTTTTCCCCTTCCATTCTAATTCTTTCAAGTTGAGCAACACCAAGCCCTCTTTGTGGAATTTTTTTCTGCTTAACTTTTTTCGATGCTCTACTCGTAGCACCACCACCACTACCACTCGAACCACCACCACCGCCGCCACTACTATTACTACACCTACGGGTATGTTCCTCTATCGCCATTATCGTCCTCGGCTTCATTGATCAACAAACAACTATACACAACTACTACTACTTAAAAGGGCAAATATATATAGACATTGAATCCATCCATCACATTACAACCATTAAACAATACAATTAATCTTGAGGGTTTTGGAAAGAAAACCCCAAATGCAAAAATTCAACGAAAATACAGAAAGAAGCCAAATTCACGGAAGAAATAAAAAAAACCCAATTCCCCATTTGTACGTTACATGAAATCTTATAGGTCATCAAGTCAAGATCTGCAACTTATATGGAGATAAATAAATATACAAAAAACCCCATAATTCAGCAAACAAATCTACTCAAATTAGATCTTATTTACACACAAAATGTACAAACACAGATACAGTAAAGGGCTAACAAACAGATAGAAAGAGAGTGTATCTGAGATCTCCGGATTTTTCTCATAACCAGTTGTCTGATCAGATCAGTAAAATAAGAAACAAATTTATCAAAAAAATTTCAAAAAGTTCAAAATGGAAATCTAAAGGAAGCTAAAAATGCGGAAATCGTGAGAGTAAAATTCAGGCAATCAAATTTATCGGCCAAAATTTCCGGTGAACTCAACATTTTTCTTCTTCCTAGACCGACTCTCAAGTACTCTTCTTTCTCTTTTTCTCTACAAATCACTCATCAAAATTCTCTATAAGACAATGCCCCGACCTCTAAGCTTTTATTACTAAAAGACTAAGGTAGTATTGACTCGACACACTCCTTAAATAATAATAAGTCAATAATTAAAAAAAAATTTATATTTTTTTTATTTTGTTTTATATGATATTATTTAATTTGATACAATAAGAAATTTGAAATCTATGATTTAAAGCAATCCTCAGATATTTATTAGTTGTGTTGAGTTTGTTGTCCGCTCAGTTAAAAATTATGAAATAAGTCTATAAAGGAGCAGATCTATATGGACCATCTCGTGTGCTTGAGTACTCATTGGCCCCAACAAAAGTTTTGTGCATCTTTCTATATAAAAATTGTATAAATATAAAGATAGATAAGCACTCAGCTGAACAAGAAATCTCAGGGATGTTTTGGTTCTTACTGCCCTCTTAAGGTTCAAAGTAAATTACTAGATGACGAGTTGAATCTACACACCAACCAGATAAACACCTACAGTTTTTAAATTTTAGATCCGCCACTGAGTCTATAATAGTACAAAACTCGAATTGACACAATTTTGTCTTTGCTTAGACCTTGATTTTGAAAAAGAAAAAAGATAAATATAATGATAAATTTACTATATCACTATTTTAATGTAGTAAATTCAATATCTTGAAATACGAATTGAAAAATGATTATAATTAATAATACAAATAAATATGTAATTAAGTATAAAATTATCTCTTAATATTCAAATTGCATAAGTGAAAAAGAATATCTATTTTATTACAATGAACGTAGATGAACTTGAGTATATATCAACAAGGGAATCAATCTATTAAAGACATAATGACTTTTTATAATAACTAATTCATGCACATTTATATTTAAAGAGTTATCCGGAGGAGTAGAGGTGAATTAAAAAAGTATCGGGGAAAGGTGATTAGATAGGACGTAGCGCAACTTCATATCACCAAGGACATGACTTTAAATGGAGATGAGTGAAGGTCATGCATTAGGCGAATATATTTAAGCCAAAAATCTTTTGAAGATAGTTTTTCTATATCCATGAAATAGTAATAATATTTACATACACTTCACCCTCTACAAATCTTTCACTGAATCTGTTATTGTTAAATAATTTCAACATCATTAATATGTAAACCAAGCAACTCAATACATTACTTACATAAATCGAATTGAGTAATTCTTTATAATTTAAATTATATAACTAAAATTAGTATAATTCAACATGTTATATCGATTACTCTGTTTTTTAAATTATATTTGTTTATAATAGTAACTTACTATTACATGCAATTTTATACTTTTTATATAGATAATTTCGCATGATGGTATTAATTATTATAATTTAGCATGAATAAGTCTTATTCATTGCATATATATAGAGTATCTAGAAAATGATTGATAAACCAAAATAATTTACTCTACTATCTTTCAATATATCTTTTTTTGATTTTTCACTAGATATTCAATGTTCATATTTAAAAAGTATGATTAAATTTAAATTCACATATATTGCAAAGTTTATTTTCTGAAAATGATGCTCCTAATAGAATTATTTTCCACTTATCGCGGTGCCACTTGTAACCAACCAATACTCCTCTGTTGAATATATATCCTTACTATAAATATTTATTTTCCAAATTATCTTTCACTGATTGAATCTTTTTATATATATATATTTCAAATATATAAAGTATTCCCCTTTTGATTTAACTATATTGGTATTAATTAACAAGCTTATTATATATTCTTTCATTTTGTGTTATAGATTTTAACTAAATAAGAAACAGAAGCTTAATTGGAGTCTTCTATATAAAATACTTAAAATCATTTCTTTATTTAATTAATGGTAATAGTGAAATGAACCTCAAAACTATTATATTTTTCATAATTTGACACTTAAAAATATTTTTTAAAAAAGATTGGTCAAATACACCAAAAGAAGTATTTTTTAAAGTTTGGTTAAAATAATAAAGAGAGTTTTTTCTATCCTATGATTTTAAATTAAAAGATATGCATAGTGTATTCAAATATCATTTAAAATTTGTGATATTAAACACATATCCCTTCGGTCTTATTTTAGATGGGCACTTTCTATTTTTTACGGTGATTAAAAAATTATTAAGATATTGATCAACTTTACTATTTTGACCTTTGTTCACATTAATTAGCCTCTCCAATATTCAAAATCTGTTTAAACTTCCAAAGATCATATTAATTATATGGGTAAAATTTAAAAAAAAAAATTAATTAATTCTATTCTAATTTAATAAGTGATTAAATAATATAAAACAAATTTTTAGTAAGATGCTCATCTAAATCTTGATACACTTGGAAATTTTTAGTAAGAGGGAGTATCTTGGAAATTTGTACCTAATACAATGCTTGATACACTTTTCACATTTATTAAAGCTTTACACAGTATTTTTCTTCAAAAGTTGGAATATTATTCTAGGTTTCCATGTATGGATACTTTCCAAGCTATACTATAGTATATAATTGTAATATCTATTCTAGTTAATTAACTTTAATTTGTGCAAAGATTAATTACTTGTTTTGACTAAAAGATTGAAAGGATATTTTGAATGTGAACACCCATTTAATTGTATCCATTTTAGGTGATATGAGATGGATTGAGGCTGGATTTGTTCAAGCAATTTATTAAAACTCATCCCAAGTTGTTTAGTAATTTTGAGCAAAGATTATATTGGAGAAAACTTTCTATATATGGAAACAATACATTCCCTGTTACCATCAAAGGATGTGGTGCAGTGGATGGGGCTGCTCCTTTCTAGACCAGAGGTCCACGGTTCAAGCCCTGAGTATGAAAAATCCTTGGCAGGGAAGCTTCCCTCGAATGAGCCCAATTCAAAGTAATCGAACTCTAATATGAGCATCGGATACCAGATGGACGAGCAAAAAATATACATTCCCTTTTGGATCCTTTCAAAACCCAAAACAACTACTTTGGGCTGCCCTTTTCCCTATTTAAATAAATACAAAATAACCAAAAGGACATTAGATCCAAGTGAGCTAAAAGGGTATTGGAAAAGGGGAAAATGAAAATTGAGAGGTGAAGGGTTTGTCTGATCTCATGGAGTCACTATTCTTCCGTGTTTCAGCAGTAACATATTCTTCCATGAAGCTAAGGTCCAAAATATGAAAGAAACAAGCGTTTAAGTGGTCCTACCTTTGGCATATAATTAGAGTTTGAACATTGAAAATAAAATTTTACTTGGTAAAAGATGTTTTTATTCTTTTATGTAAATTTATCTAACATGGTCTAAAACCTATGTAAAAAGAAAAAAGGTTAAATAATTGATAGTTAAACCAAAATAATAATTTTGTTTGATTGAGACAAAAATGTAGTTTTCCCATAAACAAATAAAAGATAGAGTCATGAAGATCTTTATTGTGATATCCCATTGGATTTTGGCTTTCAAAATGGCCCATCTTAGCCTCAACGAACTCTCTATGAGTAAAAGGAAACCAAACAAAAAAGTGTGTGTGGAAGAGGGGCCAAGACAGGCAGCAAGGACCCCTTTTAATGACATATGGCCATCTGTTTTGGTATTTAATTATAGTCACAAGATTTTGTTAGATATGCAATATTTTGCATCTATGCATAAGATTCTCTATTTATTACCTACACAATATTCTCATACTTATGTCCTTATTCTACTTTATATAACACAATTATTGGCACTTTGATAAAAATAATAATTCTCTTTCCATTTCAATTTATCTATTTTACTTTCTGTTTTAGTTTGTATGAAAGAAACATATCGCGCTTTTATATTTTTCTATTATTAAATAACTTTTTTATTCTAACTGTCGACGTATTACCAAAGGTGGAGCTAACAACGGTCGAGGGGATTATCTAATCGGCAAAAAATTATACCGTTTAGAAATAGTTAAAATATTTTTTTTACAGATATACAGTAGATAATGAATTCCTTTTTCACTTTTTATATTTCGAATTCCTTTAATGAAAATCTTGACTCTAGACTCCGTGTCATAATTAAAACCACAAAATTAAAAGACTTTCTTAATTCATCAATTCCACAAAAGAGATATCTTTTGTTTAAGACTCCAAAGTTTTGAAGTCTTTTTAAGTTTTAAAATTTCATCAATATTAAATTAAAATAAAATATATAAATTGAAACAAAGAAAGTATTAACAACCTTCTCTTCATCTTTGATAATGTTTAGACAGTTTTGAAGGATTTTCTTGTCTAAAATAATTAGAAAAGAATTTAGTTTGATATGAACCCACACAATGCAAGAGCTCAAAAGAAGATGGTAGAGAAATAATTAGGAATTTGAGTACACATTAATAAAACATCACTTGGAAAGTTCAAGGGAGGTGTACTACAATTAACATGATAGGCTTGTTCTGTTGGAAGTATCACATCTAAATAACAGAAAGAATTTTATAGTGCACGATTTAGATTTAGTTAGCGTTTTAACGTGGGATTCAAACACGAGTGAAAAGATATATATATATATATATATATATAATGAGATTAGATAGAATTCTCTTTCTAATATATTTTTGAAATGATTAAAATCTTTTTAAGCGTATGATTTTGCCCCTCTCCTTACTTCATTCGTACGTTTTAAAATCTTTCTTCCAAATTACCTCATAGATTATTTATTATCTTTCTTTGATTTTAGATCGAAGAATAATCTCACCTATATTATATTAATTATTTCTTTTTATGATAAAAAAAAGACATTATAGATTGTATTTATCACGTGAAATATAATCAAGGAAAAGTTTATTTTTTTCATTGATTAATTTGTAGATGGTAGGGGTATCTTACAACTTTTTAAATCTTCTACAAAAATAATTACATCACAAAAATAATAGGGGAAATTTTATATATATACAAAAAAATTAAAAAGTTTATCAAAAAAGTAACCTATGTTTTATTTACATAAAAATGGTCCCAAATTATATAGTTTGTCAAAAGTTATATAAAATATACACTACTATACAATGTATATTACTTATACATGAGTTATACACTAAATATACATTGTGACACACAAATACACATTGACTATACATGCTTATACAATGAAGATTATTTTTTTAGTAATTATTTTAAGTGAAATGTCTCCTAGTATAATTATCCCAAAATAATATTTGTAATAAGTTCTTTCGAAAAATATTTTCAGTCTAAATGCCAATACTCTCTCCTATAAAAAAAGATATTCAAATAATTTGTATGACCTTACAATAACGTCTAAGGTCCTGTAGCTCAGTTGGTTAGAGCGTTGGTCTTATGAGCCGAAGGTCGCGGGTTCGAGCCCCGCCAGGACCAAATTTTTAAATTAAAAAAAAAAAATTAATTTGCACATTTTCGTTTCATAATTTTTTATTTCATTTCATTATTTTTTATTTCGTTTTCAAGATTGACAAAACCAATAGTTTTTGAGAATGCCGTCCTAAAGTTCAAAACATAAAAAATTCATTTTTATTTCAAGAAGATTATCTTTTGCCAAACCTAATTGTTTTTGAAATCATCGTCAAATTCTGACTCTATTTATATTGTATTAAAAAAACCATTACATATGGATCCATATATTTAGTGGTGTGAGGGTATGGCATTGATGTTGATTGAAATTGAATATAATTGAGCAAAGCCACCTACATAGTGAACAAAATGAAGCAACCTCCTATAAAATTGACTACACAACTTTCAAAAAAAATCACATCCCACCCCAATATTTTCTTTCTAGTTGGCATGTAGTTTTTGAGTGTCAAAACTACTACATTTGCATTTATTTCTACTCCATAATTTTAATAAAAAATAATTAAAGAAAAGAAAAGATCACCTACCTCCTTTTTAATTTATTTCAATTTCACCACAACAAGTTGGAGACTCAAAAAAACAAGAAAAAGAAAAACACAACTAAAGATCTTTGTGATCTAGTTATTATAAGTTGTAAGGTATGAAACTATATATGTTATATTTGTGAATTTTGATCATTCAAATATTATTTACTATGGGTTTTTGCTTGAAAACAATTATTGGGCTAAGGAGGAAGAAACAAAGAAAATCCAAAAAGCTCAAGGTACCTACATTTCTCTCTATTGTCATTCATGCACTTTCACACACACACACACAAAAATTTTGAATAGTTCAAAGGCAAAATTGTAAAATTTTATAAACTTTATGTTTATCTATCATTATAATTCGAGGGTTTGAATCTAGGACTTTCTGTTCTCATTCTTTACTTTTTATCATAAATTGATATTTATTTTGTATCATTTTCAAGCATTGTAACCTTATCGTTACTATGCTAGACAACCATGATTTAATTTTCTCTAAGGAGAACTAGCTTATGAATAAATAAACATACAAAAAAGCCGAAAGAGGGAGGAGAGAGGGTGGGGGTGGGGAATTCAACGTATCGCATATACATAAAACATGTCTCTACCATTACGTATCATATAAACTATTGAGCAAATCTAAATTTATGTATCAAATGTAACCACCCAACTGTATTTTCGACTTGTATTATATATACATTTGACCAAATTTACATAAAAATAAAAGTTAAATTAATATATTTGACATTTAATTTGCAGGGTACAAGTACTAGTGCATCTAATGAGGCAAAGGGAGAAGTTCCTAATGGATCTTCAAAAAAAATTACTGGAAAGACTAAATTAACTCACAACACTGCAGCCACTATAATTCAGACTGCCTTCAGAGCCCATTTGGTAACCATTCTTTATCAAGTCCATTTGTTCCAAATAATTGTCTTGTTTCGTTTATCGAAAGTCATATTATATAAATTTTGATTGTGATTATTTAGTGTAATTATATTTTTGTATAATTTTATCAAACATGATAAAAACGTAATATATTGACAGAATTTTAAGTTTGAATTTCAATTGAAAAGAAAATAAACATTAAAAAAAAGAAGAAGAAGAAGAAAAGGGGGCTAGCTTTCACCAGCTTGCGACTCTTCTAGCGTTGGATTGGATTGAATTGATCATTTTAAGGCCCTTTCAAATGAAAGGGTTGACTCATCCCAGCCCATGAAATTCATTGACTTATACGACTTTGATTGATAGAGGCTCAACTGATCCATTTTGATAACTGTATTAAATCATCTATTTTTTATACAAATACTGAATATGAATAATTTTTGTATGGAATAATAACAATTTTGGTCCTCCCATTATGATAAATTCAGATATTATTCTTTTATGATATATGACTAAACATATATACGCTTCAATTAATTATAATGTGCAATTTATTCCATATACTCATGAATTTTGAGTGATGATAAGTTGTTAATTTTAATCACCTTTGTTGTATTAAATTTGTATTGTAACCTCGTATTTTGAGGGTGGTTTAGTTAAAAAATGATGTGAATAAAAGTATTTGAAAGGGATCAAAATCATAATTCATCGGTAATTGGAGGACTAAAAGTGCAATTAATTGTGTAGGCAAGGAAAGCTGTACGACGTGTAAGGGGTGCAGTGAGATTCCAAGGTATAATTGAAGGGCTAAGTGTAAATAATCAAATAGCAGGGACTTTGAAGCAAATACATTGTTGGAGCAAAATACAATCTGAGATCAGAGCAAGAAGATTCAATATGGTGACACAAGGCCACAATAAGCACAAGAAAATTCAAAATCAACAAAAACTTGAAGCTAAGCTTCATGAGCTTGAGGTAACAATAAATGTTATCATTGTATCATAAGAATACATTTTCGAATGTCATATTTTTTTTAAAATCTGTCGTCCACTCTAAAAGCTATCTCAAGAGGTAAAGATTGTCCAAATTCATATAAAGATACCAATCAACCTTTTTTCATCTAATGTGGACTCTTCAACACTTCACCTCATATCCAGGACTGGACATTTGGTGCGTACAATTTAATCTGAGGGGCTCATCATCGATATATAAATATCATGAGACTCTTTAACATCCCCATCCCACGTCTAGAGCTACACATCTGGTATGCGAGCAACTTAATATGAAGGGCCCATAATCGGTAAATATTAATTGGGATGAGTCCTCCTTTGGTATTATGGAAAAAAAATAAATCATGAGCTTATTAATTCAACCCCAGAAATTAGCTCAATATGTAAGAATTGTTCAAGTTTATTATAAAGATATCACCCATTTGTCTTCACCTGATGTGGTTTTTCAATCGTTTTATAATTATTCCAACAAAATAAAATATTACACGAACTCCTGACCCATTTACAAAATTTGCCTCTTAAATAATTACACCGAAGATGTTTTGTATAAGTTGTATATCTTCGGAGTATACAGAACACATATTGTATACTTCAATAATAAGAACAACTTAATCGTACTGTTTATATACACAGCTTGCTTATCTGTTGTTTATTCTATAAAAATATTTTTTCCTGAACAAGTATGGACATATATTTTATTTTTCGTATTTATAAAAAAATAAATAAATTTGAATCGGGAGTCAATAGAAAAATGACCTCTTTACCTTTTACAAGGGTAATATATTTGTACATTTTATCCTTTCCAAACTTCACTGATTATATTATTGTTAAAGTATGCGAAGCGTAATATTTTTTTAATAAACATATTTTATTTAAGTTTTTTTTTAATCACAATTCTACTTAATAATAATTATATATATATACCACCTTCATATTTTGGGAAAAAAGTTTATAATGTGTTTATAGGTAGCTATTTAGGAAGATATATGACTTGTGAGTTAAAATTTGTTTTGCTACTTGTATTGTATTTATGAGAATTTTCAATTATTTTCTACTTTAGCTATTTTGTATCTAATATTTTCTATTTTTGGGACAAATATATTAGAGTTGAGGGTCTTCCAAAAACAACCTCTCTATTGTTTTTTCCGATGGTTCCATTTATTCCAATATAACTAATAAATTATCACATTCGTAGGGGCCATCTTTAAGGTCATAATCTCAAATTATGATTTTGACCGAGTGTTTATATATAAAATTTGAAATTATGATTTTATTCTAAGAATTTTCCAAAAGAAATAATTAGGGATTTCAAATCGTGATTTTAAAATTTTTAAATGTTAAAATTGATCTATAAATTTATATTATGTAAAAAAAGATTCATGTTCGATGTGGAAAGATTGTTCGTGTTTTATGAAATGATTATATTAAAGAATAAGTGATTACTATTATTGTTGAAAAGTGAATCTTCATAAAAAAAACTATGCATATTTGAGGGTTTTTAATCATAAATATTTATTTATAAAAGCAACGTAAAGATATGTGATTTATCAATCTGGCTTCTTAGGATATAATAATGTCTTGTTTATGAACTATGGCTTGGTCATCTGGTAAGATCATATAAGGATTGTGAAAAAATTAACAGTTTTCACAATTTGTCGACTTTTCATGTTTACAAAATAAAAAAAATTACAACTTAGAGACTTTCTGATTACATGTCCAAACAAAATTTAGGATTCATATCAAAAATTTATGTTTTTGGAGATAGTCAACGACAAAGTAAAAATTTTTGCTAAAATTCTACCAAAAATAAATAGTAATATTTTAATATGTATATACAATTTCCAATGAAGAATATTCAACTGACCTATTTATGACTCCGTCACTTAATTTTTGTTTGATAAATAAATAGGTGGAATGGAGCAGTAGTGCTGAAACCATAGAAGAAATACTCCAAAAATTACAACAGAGAGAAGAAGCAGCAAATAAGAGGGAGAGGGCAATGGCTTATGCATTTTCTCATCAGGCAAGTTAATTAGCTATGACTACATTTTTTATTGATTTTTATTTTTTCTAGACGAGGGCTCTTTCTTTCTCATTTGGTAGCATTTGTTATGAGATACAAGTTTTAACCTTCGCTTGTATTTGATTATGATTTTTATGAGGATGTTTTCTCAATTTTGTACTATCTTATATATTATTTAAAAAATAGTGAATTAGTGATTTGATTGAACCATATTAAATTTGTGCGTATCCTTTAGTATATTTCTCTCATTTATATATCATCTCCAAGATTTGATTTATTTTTCTGACACTTGGTTATTTTTAAAAAAATAATGAATTACTAATCGACTCCATGATGATTGGTCATGTGGTTAAACCACGCTAAATTTGTGCGTCTAATTTACTATATTTATCTCATTTATATACCATCATTTAAGGATTTAATTTATTTTTGCATGACACTTGGTCATTTCGATTCTAATCAACTTTGTACGTGTTCTTCAGTGGAGAGCCAATTCGAATCAATATTTCGGACAAGCGTATTATGATCTTGGCAAGGAGAGTTGGGGTTGGAGTTGGATGGAGCGTTGGATCGCGGTTCGACCATGGGAAACCAGAGTTCAAAAAAACCCTCACTCCCACCAAATTGGCAAGATAACTAGTAAAGCTACAAACTTGGCACCTATGAAACTAGTTGTCTCAATTAAAAATCCATCCATTTCAAATGGAAAAGAATCTACAAGAGGAAGAAAGTTGTCCATCTCTACTAGTGAAAATCAAGTTTCTCAAGAGGCTGATGTTTGATTGGCATAATCAAACCTACTTAATACTTGAATATCTATACTTTTATGGTTGGTTGACATGCTTATATATTATTTGTCTTTTTATATTTTAGCGAGGTGATGGGAAGTCTTAGAGTAACTGATAAAGTTGCTGCCATGTAATCAAGAGGTCACGGGTTTAAGTCTTGAAAACAGCATCTGGCAAAAATACAAGATAAGGCTGCGTATAATAAATCCTTGTGTCGGGTCCTTCCTTGAACTTTGTACATAGCGGAAGCTTTAGTGCACTGGACTTGCTTAGTGAGGTGATGGAAACTTTAATTTGTTTTATGCTGTTTTTATGATACTATTCATATTGGTGATGACTCAATCAAGCATTATTATTTCTCAATTGTCCATTTTGATGCCAACAAATATATGACATCCCAAAGCACTTTTCACTAAAATAATCTTAGTACTTTTAAGTATATTTTATTACTATATGAAGAGAAAAATTGTCCTCCCACAGACAATACTTTTGAGTATAGTATTATTTTGTGTTGCTTTCTTGTTGAAAAACTATGTAGCTACTTGTCTCATTTTATGTGATATTTTTTTACTTAACACGATATTTTTTTAAAAAAAGAAGATTTTTAAAATTTATGGTCTAAAATCATTTTTAGATATTTGTGTGACTAAGAATCATTTCATTAACGGTAGAAGGAGAATTTTAAAGTAAAATTGTTTCCAATTAAATTAGGGTGACATTCTCTTTGAGATGAATCAAAAGAAAAGGGTGACACATAAAATGAAACAGAGAGAAGGGAGTAGCATTTTTCATTGGAGTTTTGGCATTGCATGGATACTTATATGTTTAACTGATCGGTTCCTTTCTTTCCCAGTTTCAAATATCGAGGGTATAAAATAATTATGATTCATCTATTCTTAATTAGAGGACTCGAATTAGAGTCCTAGAAATAACCTTTTAGCAAGGAGCACTTTCATCAACAAGAGATGTAGCATGCACATATTTAACATATTCAATCCAACCCAACATTTTCAACACAAAATGAAGATATATGTGAAGAATTACTAAATTTTATATAATACTACTTCATTGCTTTTTGAATTCATAGTCTCAAAATTAGAATGGTTGTTGGAATGTTAAACAACAAATATTCAATCAATATGAAAAATTATGGGAGACAACAAACTAAGGCCTTATATTTATTCAAATAGATAGCTTTAAAAGATTACTTAATATATAGCGATAATTTGAGGTTTTTATAGTAGATACATGCGTATACAATTCGTTAGAGATATTATATATGCGCAGATACACCTATTAGGCACGTGAATACAATGTATTTCATTATTGTTGAGCAAACAGATACGTCATATTTTGCTATAGATATATTGTATACATGTTAATATGTATTTCACTATTATTATGCTACGTTCGTAATTCCATAAACTATTGCTACGTTCGTAATTAGGAGAGCAAGTACTATTGGTATACATGGATTTTTCTCATAACTATATTAGAAATCTAAGTCAATCATGCCAAATTTTAAAACTAAAACAATACAAATATCAATTCTTTGAAAGAATATATAATTATATGTACCATTCTAGTCTTATGAATAGTAACTCATCAATCATAAATAAGAGACAACAACCATTAAGCAATGGTCACTATCTTGGTACATGTCATGAGTTCAAGTGAATTTAATTTTTCCTATAAAGAGACAAACAACAACAAATAAAAAAAAGGCATAATGAGCTAGACAGATTTTTTATGACAGTAATGAGCTGTGCAAGTATAATTAGGGGCCACAAAAAAAAAAATTCATTGTCAAGCATTGACGGAGTCAGAATTTTGAGTTAAGGGGTTCAAAATTTGAAGAAGTAAACACATGAACTTATCAAAGAAGGTTCAACATCTACTATATATAAATAAAAAATTATTTTTAATCATATATAAATAATATAATTTTTCACCGAAAAAAATTCGAATGAACTCCCCGATCGATAGATGGCTCTGCCCCTATTGCCAAGTACCATAATTTTGGTGGTATCTGTCTCTGTAATTTCTCCGATATAAAAGCTTATGTTTCATCCTTTTTCAAAAGAAAATTGATTTCATCCCTTCACTTTCTCATTCTGTTTCAACTCTAGTTAGCCCCACCTTGTTCTACCTCCTAACAACATAGATATCGAGTAGCTTTACTTATTGGTGTATGGATTAACTTACATTGTTCTCGACCAATTTACTGAATATCGAAAAGGAGCGGAGCCATTTATTAGTCAAGGGATTCAAATTTCGTGAAAAAATACACTTCCTCTTAATGATACAGATACCGAGTAACTTTGTTTATTGGTATTTGGATTAACTTACACTGTGTCGACCAATTTGTAATCATGTATTAATAGTACTCTCTCTGGTTCCTTTTATATGTCGTTCTTTCTATAAATAGATGGTCCTTAATATATGTCATTTCACAAAATCAATGCATAATGATACTATTCTTCCCATTTTACTCTTAATAGTTAATGAGCTTTGAAAAAATATATTTGGCCAACTAGAAGAACTAAAAAAGCATTTAATGTACATTAAATAAGGGCAAAATAGTAAAATTATTTTTTTAATGCAAGTGCAATCACAAAAGATGATATATAAAGAAGACAAGAGGGGGTACTATTAATATATAATTAAAATAATTTTATTTTTATAAATATAGTAGGTGTCAACTCCCCTTCAACAAGTTCATGTGTCTACTTTTTCAAATTTCGAACCCCTAAATCAACATTCTGGCTCCACCACCACCTTCCAATATAATAACACATATATCGTGTAATTCTATTTATTGGTGTTCACTGTCCTCGACTAACTTACTTGATACGTACTATCTCCTAACAACTCAAATACCATATAACTCTATTCATTGTATTCGAGTCAATTATATTAACCTCAGCTAATTTACTTGATACCTATCAATAACATGATAGTTAAAAAAACCTAGCTAACGAATCCATAGTTATCGCAGTCGCTCATTAGTCTTCTTTCTTATCGAGTACCTCTATTAACTAATATTCGAGTCACCTTACATAAACTTCAACTAATATATATATATATATTGAGTAACTCTATTAACTTTATTGTGTTCATGTCAACTTGGACTGACCTCAATTAATTTATTTCATATCTGTTATCTTTCAACAATAT
>DF357801.1:5376-24127 GCA_000787875.1 Solanum virginianum
TACAGTTTATACAGATGATACAATAAAGGTAAAGTGATGTAAAGAATGTAAAGTACATGATCCCACAAAATAACCAAAGGTGGTCTCTTATCATACAGCAGTACAAAGTTTCATTTGAGTTGTTATTTCATATACAGTGTTTCCTGCCTTACATATAAAGTACATTATCTCATACTGACGTCCCATACGGGGGACCTAGATTTCATGCTGCAGGTACAGGTGCTAGTAGATCTCCCCGGTAGGAGTACAAGGTATCCAGCTTTTGTCACTAAGCTCCAGGTTGCTTCGGAGCTTTGCATGTCTAGAGTTTATATTTTGTATTATATAGATGGTTGAGGCGGGGCCTGTCCCGACCCTTATCATATGCTTGTCACTATTTACAAGCTTTGTAGACTATGTAAACTAAAGTATGGGCAAGTTTTGTATTCCAGACAGCGTGGCCCCAATGGCCTAGTCATATGCTTTTCCTTTTGGTTTGTTAGTGCTATTTACCTTTTTAAAGGTATATTGAAGGTGGAATTCATTAAATTGCATATAGAAAGGACATGGATATAGTTGGTTCTCCTTGGCCTTATCGACAACGGGTGCCAGTCTTCCTTAATAGGATTTGGGGCGTGAAAGGCACGACCCCGATAAGCGACCCAGGTGGTCCAACCGTATTTGCGGGGCCCTTATAGGATTTTATGGCACAAGGAAGGAGAAACAGGCAATTTTGGCCTTTTTCCGTGGGTATTAGCCGACGGATTCTGGTGCTATCTGGGGTTCCAGGTGAAGAATCCCAAAAAATTATACGGGTGGGTCGGGCACGACCTCGGCAAGCGGTCCAGGTGGTCCAGCCATGTTGGCAGGGCCCTGGTAGGATTTTATGGCACAAGGAAGGAGAAACAGGCGATTTTGGCCTTTTTCGTGGGTGTGTTAGCGCACGTATTCTGGCGCCATCTGGGGTTTCGGGCGAAGAATCTCGAAAAATCATACGGGTCAGTCGGGCACGACCCAGGTAAGCGGCCCAGGTGGTCCGACTGCGTTGACGGGGCCCTGGTAGGAATTTATGGCACAAGAAAGGAGAAACAGGCGATTTCGGTCTTTTTTCGTGGGTGTTAGCCCACGAATTCTGGCTCCATCTGGGGTTTTAGGCGAAGAATCTCAAAAAATCATACGGGTAGGTCGGGCACGACCTCGGCAAGTGGCCCAGGTGGTCCGACCGCATTAGCAGGGCCCTGGTAGGATTTTATGGCAACAGGAAGGAGAATCAGGCAATTTTGGCATTTTTTTTGTGGGTGTTAGACCACGAATTCTGGTGCCATCTAGGGTTTTGGGTAAAGAATCCCGAAAAATCATATAGGTGGGTCGAGCACGACTCCAGAAAGCGATTAAGGTGGTCCGACCGCGTTGGCGAGGCCCTGGTAGAATTTTATGGCACAAGGAAGAAGAAACAAGCGATTTCAACCATTTTTCGTGGGTGCTAGCCCACGGATTCTGGCACCATCCAGGGTACCGGGCGAAGAATCCCGAAAAATCATACAAGAGGGTCGGGCACAAGCCCAGCAAGTGGCCCAGGTGGTTCAGCCCCATTGGCGGGGCCCTAGTAGGAGTTTATGGCACAAGGAAGGAGAAACAAGCGATTTCAGCCTTTTTTCGTGGGTGTTAGCCCACGGATTCTGGCGCCATCTGGGGTTTCGGGCGAAGAATCCTGAAAAATCATACAGGTGGGTCGGGCATGACGTCGGCAAGCGGTCCAGGTGGTTCGACTGTGTTGGCGGGGCCCTGGTAGGATTTTATGGCACAAGGAAAGAGAAACAGGAGATTTTGGCCTTTTTCCGTAGGTGTTAGCCCACGGATTCTGGCGCCATCTGGGGTTCGGGGCGAAGAATTTTGAAAAATCATTTTGGTAGGTCAGGTACGACCTCAACAAGTGGCCCAGGTGGTCTGGCCGCATTGACGGGGCCCTGGTAGGATTTTATGGCACAAGGAAGGAGAAATAGGCGATTTCAGCTTTTTTTCGTGGGTGTTAGGCCACGAATTCTGGCGCCATCTGGGGTTCCAGGCGAAGAATCCCAAAAAATCATGTGGGTGGGTTGGCCACAACCCCGGCAAGCACCCTAAGTGGTCCGGCCGCGTTGGCAGGGCCCTGGTAGGATTTTATGGCACAAGGAAGGAGAAACAGGCAATTTTGGCCTTTATTCGTGGGTGTTAGCCCACAGATTCTGGCGCCATCTGGGGGTGTTGGCGGGGCCCTGGTAGGATTTTATGGCACAAGGAAGGAGAAACAGGCAATTTTGGCCTTTATTCGTGGGTGTTAGCCCACAGATTCTGGCGCCATCTGGGGGTGTTGGCGGGGCCCTGGTAGGATTTTATGGCACAAGGAAGGAGAAACAGGCAATTTTGGCCTTTATTCGTGGGTGTTAGCCCACAGATTCTGGCGCCATCTGGGGTTCTGGGCGAAGAATCCTGAAATATCATACGGGTGGGTCAGGCACGACCTCGGCAAGCCTCCTAATTGGTTCAGCCTCATTGGCGGGGCCCTGGTAGGATTTTATGGTGCAAGGAAGGAGAAACAGGTAATTTCAGCCTTTTTCTGTGGGTGTTAGCCCACGGATTCTGGCGCTATCTGGGGTTCCAAGCAAAAAATCCCAAAAAATCATACGGACAGGTCGAACACAAACCCGGCAAACGGCCCAGGTGGTCCGGCCGCATTGGCGGGGCCCTGGTAGAATTTTATTGCACAAGGAAGGAGAAATAGGCAATTTTGGTCTTTTTCCGTGGGTGTTAGCCCACGGATTCTGGCGCCATCTGGGTTTCCAGGCGAAGAATCTCAAAAAATCATACAGGTAGGTCGAGCATGACCCCAGCAAGCGGCCCAAATGGTCCGATAGCGTTGAAGGGGCCCTGGTAGGATTTTATGGCAACAGGAAGGAGAAACAGGTGATTTTAGCCTTTTTCCGTAGGTGTTAGCCCACGGATTCTGGCGCCATCTAGGGTTCCGTACGAAGAATCCCATTAAATCATTTGGGTGGGTTGGACATGACTCCAGTAAGTAACCCAGGTGGTCCAGCCGCATTGGCGGGGCCCTGGTAGGATTTTATGGCACAAGAAAGGAGAAACAGGCGATTTTAGCCTTTTTCCGTGGGTGTTAGCCCACGGATTCTGGCGCCATCTGGGGTTACGGGCGAAGAATCCCAGAAAATCATACGGGTGGGTCGGGCATGACCCGAAAAAGCAGCCTAGGTGGTCCGGTCACATTGGCGGGGCCCTGGTAGGATTTTAATGCATAAGGAAGGAGAAACAGGCGATTTCTGCCATTTTCCGTAGGTGTTAGCCCACGGAATCTGGGCCATCTGGGTTCCTGGCGAAGAATCCCAAAAAATCATACGAGTGGGCTGAGCAGGACCCTAGCAAGCAGCCCAGGTGGTCCGACTGAGTTAGCGGAGCCCTGGTAGGATTTTATGGCACAACGAAGGAGAAATAGGCAATTTCCCACGAATTCTGGCGCCATCTGGGGTTTCGAGAGAAGAATCCCAAAAAATCATACGGCTGGGTTGGGCACGACCCCGGCAGGCGGCCTAGGTAGTTCGGTCGCGTTGGCAGGGCCCTGGTAGGATTTTATGGCACAAGGAAAGAGAAACAAGCGATTTTGGCCTTTTTCCGTGGGTGTTAGCCCACGAATTCTGGCGCCATCTAGGGTTTCAAGCGAAGAATCTCGACAAATCAAACGGGTAGGTCGAGTACGACCCCTGTAAGAGGCCCAGGTGGTCCGACCGCGTTGGCAGGGCCCTGGTAGGATTTTATGGCACAAGAAAGGAGAAACAGGCGATTTCCTGGCGCCATCTGGGGTTTCGGGCGAAGAATCCTGAAAAATCATACAGGTGGGTCGGGGACGAGCCCGGCAAGTGGCCCAGGTGGTCCAGAGCCCACGGATTCTGGCGCCCATCTGGGGTTTCGAGTGAAGAACCTTGAAAAATAATATGGGTGGGCTGGACACGACCCCGGTAAGCGTTCCAGGTGGTTCGACAACATTGGTGGGGCCCTGGTAGGATTTTATGGCACAAGGAAGGAGAAACAGGAGATTTTGGCCTTTTTCCGTGGGTGTTAGCCCACGGATTCTGGCGCCATCTGGGGTTCCGAGCGAAGAATCCTAAAAAATCATACAGGTGTGTCAAACACGACCCCAGCAAGTAGCCCAGGTGGTCCGGCCGTGTTGGCGGGGCCCTGGTAGTATTTTATGGCACAAGGAAGGAGAAACAGGCGATTTTAGCCTTTTTTTCATGGGTGTTAGCCCATGGATTCTGGCGCCATCTGGGGTTCTAGGAGAAGAATCCCGAAAAATCATATGGGTTGGTCGGGCATGATCGCAACAAGCATCCCAGGTGGTCCGGCAATGTTGGCGGAGCCATGGTAGGATTTTATGGCACAAGGAAGGAGAAATAGGCGATTTCGGCCTTTTTCCGTGGGTGTTAGCCCACGAATTCTGGCGCCATCTGGGGTACCGGGTGAAAAATCCCAAAAAATTATATGGGTGGGTCGGGCATGACCCCTGCAAGCGGCTCAGGTGGTCCGGCCATGTTGGCAGGGCCCTGGTAGGATTTTATGGCACAAGGAAGGAGAAACAGGCAATTTTGGCCTTTTTCCGTGGGTGTCAGCCCACGAATAGGACCCAGGTGGTCCGGCGGCATTGGTGGGTCCCTGGTAGGATTTTATGGCCCAAGGAAGAAGAAACGGGCGATTTCGGCCAATTTTCCTGGATGTCAGCCCACGAATTCTGGCGCCATCTGGGGTTCCGAGCGAAGAATCTTGAAAAATCATAAACTCTAAACAAAGGAAAACAATTGAGGTGCTTTTAGGACTTAGAAAGCTAGCAGGTAAGTCAGCTACTTAGCTTGAATTTGTGAGTTAAACGGAGACGAGACCCGACGTTGAAATTATCCACTTTCGATTGTGGATTAAGTTCGAGTTAAGGAAGTATCTTAGGCCCATGTTTTGGTACTATAGGTGGCTATAGTTACAGTCCAACATGAAGGATTAAGTTGGCCCAGCAACACTCCCTAACACTTGACTAATTGGGCCAAAGACAAAAAGAGAAAACCTGCAATTTGGGCAGCCAAGGCCCATGCTTTTGGGGATCCATTTCAATTGATTTCAGCAGATTTCTATGGGTGTTGACCCACGAATTCTAGCGCAACATGGGTCCCCGACTCTAGATTCCTAAAATATCATACGAGTGGGTCCACAACATGCCCGGCAAGAGGCCTAAGCGACACGACGGCATTGGCGGAGGCCTGGTAGGATTTTATGGGCCAAGAAATCTGAAACAAGTAATTTTGACAGATTTCTGTGGGTGCTAGCCCATGGATTTTTGTGCTGCATGAGGCTCCGGCGCAATATTCATGAAAAATCATACGAGTGGGTTCGTAATGAGCTTGTTAAGAGGCCTAGGTAGCCCAGCGGCATTGGCGGAGGCCTGGTAGGATTTTATGGGCCAAGAAAGCCGCAACAGGCGATTTCTGTAGATTTTTGTGAATGTTAACCCATAAATTTTGGCGATGCATGGGGCTCCGATGCAAGATTCTTTTAAAATCATATGATTGGGTCTGCAATGAGCCCGATAAGAGGCCTAAATGGCCCAGCGGCGATGGCGGAGGCCTGGTAGGATTTTACGGGCCAAGAAAGCCGAAACAGGTGGTTTCTACAGATTTATATGGGTGTTAGCCCATGAATTTTGGCGTTGTATGGGCGTCTGGTGCAAGATTCCTAAAAAATCATATGAGTGGGTCTGCAACGAGCCCGGCAAGAGGCCTAGGTGGCCCGGCAACATTGGCAGAGGCCTAGTAGGATTTTATAGGCCAAGGAAGCAGAAACATGTGCTTTTTAAGATTTCTATAGATGTTAACCCACGGATTTTGGTGATGCATAGGGCTTCGATGTAAGATTCTCAAAAAATCATACGAGTAGGCCTGTAACGAGCTCGACACGACCCCGGTAAGCGTTCCAGGTGGTTCGACAACATTGGTGGGGCCCTGGTAGGATTTTATGGCACAAGGAAGGAGAAACAGGAGATTTTGGCCTTTTTCCGTGGGTGTTAGCCCACCTGGTAGGAATTTATGGGCCAAGGATACCAAAACAGGCAATTTCGACCGTTTTCTGTGGGTGTTAGCCCACGGATTCTGGCGCTGCATAGGGCTCTGATGCAAGATTTATGATAAATCATACGAGTGGGTCTGCAACAAGCCCCATAAGAATCCCAAGTGTCCTGGAGGCATTGGCGGAGGCCTGGTAGGATTTTATGGACAAAGGAATCCGAAACAGGCAATTTTGGTAGATTTCTATGAGTGTTAGCCCACGAATTCTAGCGCTGCATGGGGCTTCGACGAAAGATTTCTAAAAAACCATACGAGTAGGTTCGCAATGAGCCCGACAAGAGGCCCAAGTGTCTCGATGGCGCTGGCAAAGGTCTGGTAGGATTTTATGGGCCAAGGAACCTGAAACAGGCGATTTCGGTAGATTCTATGGGTGTTAGCCCATGGATTCTAGCGCTGCATAGGGCTTCGACGCAAGATTTTTGAAAAATCATATGAGTTTGTATGCAACGAGCCTAGCAAGAGGCCAAAGTGGCCCGGCGGTATTGGTGGAGGACTGGTAGGATTTTTTAGGCCAAGAAAGATGAAACAAGCAATTTTAGCAGATTTTGTGGGCCTTAGCCCACAGATTCTGGTGCTGCATGGGGCTCCGGTGCAAGATTTCCAAAAAATCATAAGAGTGGGTCCGTAATGAGCCCGACAAAAGGCCCAGGTGGCCCTACAGCATTAGAAGAGGCCTGGTAGGATTTTATGGGCCAAGGAAACCAAAACAGGCAATTTTGGCAGATTTCTGTGTGTGTTAGCCCACGGATTCTGGTGCTGCATAGTGCACTAGCGTAAGATTCCTAAAAAATCATACGAGTGGATCGGCTACGAGCCCGGCAAGTGGCTCAGGTGCCCCGGTGGCGTTGGCAGGGGCCTGGTAGGATTTTATGGGCCAAGGAAACCGAAACAGGCAATTTCGACAGTTTTCTATGGGTGTTAGCCCACGGATTTTTGTGTTGCATGGGGGTCCAGCGCAAGGTTCCCTAAAAATATTAGGAGTGGGTCAGTCACGAGCCCGGCAAGCTGCCCAGGTGGCCCGACAGCGGAGGCGGAGGCCTGGTAGTATTTTATGGGCCAAGGAAGCCGAAACATGCAATTTTAGCAGATTTACCTGGGTGTTAGCCCATGGATTCTGGCGCTGCATGTGGCGTCCAGCGCAAAATTCCCAAAAAATCATACAAGTGGGTTGGCCATGAGCTTGGAAGGCGGCCAGGTGGCCCGACGGCGTTGGCGAGGGCCTGGTAGAATTTTATTGGCCAAGGAAGCCAAAACAGACAATTTGGATAGTTTTCACTCGGTGTTAGCCAACGAATTCGGGCGCTGCATGGAGGTCTTGCATAATATTCTCAAAAAATCATACGAGTGGTTCGGCCATGAAATCGGCAAGCGACCCAGGTGGCCCGGCGATGTTAGCGGGGGTTTGGTATGATTTTATGGGCCAAGGAAGCCAAAATAGGCGATTTTGGCAGTGTTCCGTGGGTGTTAGCCCACGGATTTTGGCGCTGCATGGGGGTTCGGCGCCATATTCCTGAAAAATCATATGAGTGGGTTGGGAATGAGCTGAGCAAGTGGCCCAAGTACCCCGGCGGCAGTTGCAGGGGCCTGGTAAGTTTTTATGGGCCAAGGAAGCCAAAACAGGCGATTTTCGTAGTATTCTGTGTGTGTTAGCCCATGAATTCTAGCGCTGCATTGGGGTCCAGCGCAAGATTCTCGAAAAATTATATGAGTGGCTCAGCCACGAGCCCAACAAGCGGCCCAGGTTACCCGGAAGCATTGGCAGGGGCCTGGTAAGATTTTATGAGCCAAGGAAGCCAAAATAGGCGATTTCGATAGTTTTCCGGAGGTGTTAGCCCACGGATTCTGGCGCTGCATCGGGGTCCGACGCAAGATTCTTAAAAAATCATATGAGTGGGTCGAGCACGAGCCTGGCAAGCAGCCCAGGTGGTCCGGCGATGTTGGCGGGGGCCTGATAGGATTTTATTGGGCCAAGGAAGCCAAAATAGGCAATTTCAGCAGTTTTCTCTAGGTGTTAGCCCACTGATTCTAGCGCTGCATGGGGGTCCGGTGCAAAATTCCCAAAAAATCATAAGAATGGTTTGGCCAAGAGCCTGGCAAGCGGCCCAGGTGGCCCGGCAACGTTGGCGGGGTCCTTGTAGGATTTTATGGGCCACGAAAGCCAAAACAGGCGATTATGGTAGTATTTCGTGGGTGTTACCCCACGGATTCTTGCGCTGCATGGGGGTCCGGCGCAAGATTCCCAAAAAAATCACACGATTGGGTCGGTCAGGAGCCCAGCAAGAGGCCCAGGTGGCCTCGCGGTGTTGGCGATAGCCTGGTAGGATTTTATGGGCCAAGGAAGCCGAAACAGGCGATTTCGACAGTTTTCCCTGGTGTTAGCCCACGGATTCTGGAGCTGCATGGGGGTCCGGTGCAAAATTTCCAAAAAAATCATATGAGTGGTTTGGCCGCGAGCCCAGTAAGCGGCCATGGTGGCCTGACGGCGTTGGTTGTGGCCTGCTAGGATATTATGGGCCTAGAAAGCCAAAACAGGCAATTTCGACAGTTTTCTCTAGGTGTTAGCCCATGAATTCTGGCGCTACATGGGGGTCCGCTATAAAATTCCCAAAAAATCATACGAGTGGTTCGGCCACGAGCTCGACAAGCGGCCCAGGTGGCCCAACGGTGTTGGCGGGAGACTGGTAGGATTTTATGGGCCAAAGAAGTCGAAACAGGCGATTACAACATTATTTTGTGGGTGTTAGCCCATAGATTCTGGCGTTGCATGGGGGTCCGATGCAAGATTTCCGAAAAATCATACGAGTGGGTCGGCCACAAGCCTTACAAGCGGCCCAAGTGGCCCGGTGATGTTGACAGAGGCCTGGTAGAATTTTATGGGCCAAGGAAGCCGAAACAGGCGATTATGGCAGTATTCCGTGGGTGTTACCCCATAGATTTTGGCGCTGCATGGGGGTACGGCGCCAGATTCTCAAAAAATAATACGAGTGGGTCGGCCACGAGCTTGGCAAGCGGCCTAGGTCGCCCGGTGGCGTTGGCGATGGCCTGCTAGGATTTTATGGGCCAAGGAAGTCGAATCTGGCAATTTCAACAATTTTCCATGGGTGTTAACCCATGGATTCTGGCGTTTCATGGGGATCCAGCGCAAGATTCCCGAACAATCATAGGATTAGGTCGGCCACGAGCCCGACAAGCGGCCTAGGTGGGCCGGTGGCATTAGCGGGGGCCTGGTAGTATTTTATGGGCCAAGGAAGTCGAAACAGGCGATTTCTGTCATTTTTCGTGGGTGTTATCCCATGGATTCTGGCGCTGCATGGGGGTCCGGCGCAAGATTCCCAAAAATCATAAGAGTGCGTCGGTCATGAGCCCGGCATGCGGCCTAGGAGGCCTGGCGGCGTTGGGGGGCCTGGTAGGATTTTATGGGCCAAGGATGCCGAAACACGCAATTTCGACAGTTTTTTGTGGGTATTAGCCCACGAATTCTGGCGCTACAGGGGTGTCCGACGTAAGAATCCCATAAAATCATATGAATGGGTTGGCCATGATCCCAGCAAGCGGCCCAGGTGGCCCGGCGACATTGGCAGGGGACTAGTAGGATTTTATGGACCAAGAAAGCCGAAACAGGAGATTTTGGCAGTTTTTCGATGGTGTTATCCCACGGATTCTGGCGCTGCATGGGTGTCTAGCGCCAGATTCCTGAACAATCATACGAGTGGGTCAGCCACGAGCCTTGAAAGCGGCCCAGGTGGCCCGGCGCCAGATTCTCGAACAATCATACCTTTAGATGCCCATTTTTCTTAAAAAATTCTACGAACCCATCTGTAACGAGCCCACCAAGAGTCCTAGTAGGCCTGGTGGCACCGAACTATGCTTGGTAGCATTTTATAGCCTCCAGAACAGGAATCAGCCGATTTCGACAGTTTTTGTGGGTGTTAGCCCACGAATTCTGGGGCTGTCAGGGCTCTGGGCCTATTTTTCCAGAAAAATTTTACAAACTTGTTTGTGATGAGTCCGCAAAGAATCCCAGTAGGCTCAGTGGTGCTGGACAAAGCTTGGTAGCTTGTTACGGGCATCGAAATAGTAATTAGGTAATTTCAACAATTTTTCATAGGTGAGCTCTCACAGATTCTGGGGCTACCAGGGCTCTGGGCCCATTTTTCCTAAAAGATTATACGAACCCGTCCACATGTGAACTCTGATGCATAATTTTGACAGTTTTATCAAGTATGTGACATCTTTTCAGGATAATTTGAGTTGCTGGCTGTAGAATGAACATGTTACTCCTAAGGTGGTGTAAGTTTCTATAGCTTCTCATCACTTTTGTCATTCCACTGGATCTTATCACCCTGTGCCCAAGTTGGAACAACTGGCCGTAATCAAGGTCAAATTTCTTGATTACCTGACTTGGATGGGCATCTAAAGGTATGGGTCTGCATCCTTGGAGAAGAAGTTGACTTATGATAAGATCTACGTACATTTTACCTTCTCAGACCCCACTTGTGGAATTTGCTGGGCTTACCCTCCCCAGACCCCACTTGTAGGATTTTACTGAGTATGTTACTGTTGTTGTTGTGGATTTTGCCAGCTTGTTGCTTTATAAATGAGTTGTATGAGTGATGTGAGATCTTCCGGAGGTGAATCAAGTCTGAATTTGTGCAGTTTTCATCGTTGATGTGCTCCAGACATCCTTTTTCTCCACCGGAGTCTGAAGTTCAGCAGCTTTCATTGTTGATGCACACCTGTGCAATGGAGAAGAGGTGTACATTGCATCACCCTGATACTTGCAGGAGCCAAGCATGGTGTCTATTTGCCTTTTTTGGCTTTGGACAAAGTCATTCTGCTGCATTATACCCATACTGAAATTTGGAACTGACCAACAATTAAGTGTTTGTGAAATATATTTGTGGATTGAATTGGAACTTTTTTGCCACCTATGTATGCAGTTAACAAAATTGATGATGGTGGCATTAATAGTGAATGTGAATATGTAGAAGAATGCAACATATATAATAATAATGTTTGTGGAAACACTTTTTTGGGGGAACGTGGAAACATTTTTTGATGATTGAGATTATTAGAAAAAAAAAAAAGTTCTCATTTGTAAACACAAATGGCACAACATTTCTACAGTTTTGCTTTCTGATTTTTTTAATACATATTAAACAAATTATATACAGATAATAACAGCCACTACAACCAAAAAATGCATAAGAAATCACACCAAAATATATCTAATAGTCATTTTTGCAACTTTGCATCCATGGACCATGATATTGGTAACTACATGCGTTCTTTTGACACGAGTCTAAGGAAGTTGACATAACAATTGTTTCAACCACAAATTTCTTTTGCATCTATCAAATAGGGTACAACTACGCTTTGGCCCCAAACAAGTTGGGGTCGGCTATCTTAAAGATTAAGATATCAAAATCCGGATGCTTGTGACATCTTACTATATTCAAAGTTCAATTGCAACAAGGACGCCCTAATGTGCTTGGTCGAACACATATTCGCCTCAGACGAACTGTTTCCTGATCAAGAAGTGAAATCTAGTAAATTTAGTCCATCTCCAAAATGTTAACTCATTTATGCAACAAATACCTACCTCGGTGTCATCATCAGTGTATCGAATCGTAAAGAGACATCTGCAGCCCCTTATGTCATGCCTTTTCTTTTCAATTTCTATAACATGAGCTTCAAGATATGTTGCCTGGTTATTTCCCTCCTAGTTAAATTTAAAATGAAGAGAAAAAGCAATCAGTTATGTACACTGACAAACTAATGTATGCCAGGGCCTGAGGCAATGAGGAGATTTGTACTGCCTCTATATCGACACCCAGCCAATTCGAAAGCCAATTTTTCACTCCTTTTTGGAAGCACAAAATAGTATCTCCAACCTTCACTTTGTTACATTCTGAATCCTCAAGAGCAACAGAACGCTCACGAATTGCCTTCCTTACATTTACCCATTCATCCTCCCCTGTTCCGAATCCCACAAATCTCACAAGAGCCTCCTGCAATACATTACATTCTTAGTACAGTTGTACTAGTTATGCTTACATAACGAATTTCATAATAGAAATATGATTAGGAGCTACTTTAGCTCTTTGCTAAATATTCACTAAGAACAGTTTGACCTACCCCATAATGGCTTGCAGGGTTATATGGTGTTAGTTCTAAAGGAAATATAATTGGCCAAGTTCAATTGCTTACAGGTTCTTCAGAGTTAAGAAACCGGTGAGAGATAAATGTTTCAATGTCATACCTGTAAAATCCAGAAGAAAGCACCGTTAATCATGTTGCCAAAAAGTACTAATCTTTGATCTTCATAACCCCACGAGGAATATGTAAACTGAAGTGTCATACAATTTCGGGGAAAAAACAACCCTCCTTGACAAAAAAGCTGTGATTTCTTTTATTTAAACCAATGAAAGATGATTAAAGAAGTATATAGTCATTGCTCTAAGGACCTCTTACCAGTTTCAAACATCCACAAAGTACAGGAGGAAAGGTGGATATATTGCACAACCATGTAGTCAAACAAACTAAAAGAATTCTGCTTGATCTCGAAAAGAACAACAGAGAAGGGAAGATTGATGAGGATGTCGCACATGTAGAGCAGGGTGGGTGAAATGGAGGCTTGTGTCCGAGTTATTTAGAGAGAAGAATATATCACCACGAAAAGGTAAATTCTACGGAGTGATAGTTAGACCGACATTGTTGCATGGGGCAGAGTGTTGGCTAGTCAAGAATGTGGCAAAGCTGAGGAAGCTCAGATGTATGTGTGGTGATGTTAGGGGAAATATGGTTAAGAATGAAGTTATACAGGATAAGGTGAGAGTGACACCAATGGCGGATAAGATGAGGGAAACAAGAGTGAGATGGTTTGAGCATGTGAGGAGGAGTTATATGGATGCGCCAATAAGTGTGAGCAGTAGGCATAACAAAAGTCAAGAAAGGTAGAGTTGGGTCTAAGAAGAAGTGGGAGAGGTGATTAGACATGACATGACCAACTTCAGCTTACTGAGGACATGATCCTAGATAAGAATGTGTGAACGGCGAGGATGAGGCTAGACAATTAGTAAGTAGCCAAGTGTTGTCGCCCATATATGGCAGAGGCAAGAGGCTGGCCTCCTCTCCGCCTCTCTTAATTAGTAGTACTATTTAGTTATCCTGTAGTTTCTTTTCTTAGATGTTTATTACTATAAGTGTTTTTCATTTGCTTTGTATCTTGTTATTTTGTGGTCATATTTTCGTGCTACCATGCTTCAAATTCTTGGCTTTTCTTTCGAGCTGGGGGTCTTGAAAACAACCTCACTACACCATGAAAGGTAAGGGTGAGGTTTATGTACAACGTACTCTCTTCATAACCTTACTTGTCGGATCACTCTAGGTATGTCGTTGTATCTCGAGAAGAACAAAAAAAGAGAAGGGCCTCCAATAATAGGAACAAAGTCCCAACTATTTAAATATTGATCTAAAACCATGAATTTATGATAAAGCCTCTTCATACTTTTGGGAGAAACTAACTCTTTGATCTTGGAAGCAAAGTAGCAAAGATCAAGCCACTAAAATTTACTGACCTAAGATTAATAAACCAATTATCAGCAGCACAACAATATACTTGGTCTAAACTCACAATTGAGGTCCGGAGAAAGTGGCGTGTGCGCATACCTTACCCTTATATTGTGAATTTAGAGAGGTTATTTTTGATAGACCATTGCTCCAAGTAAAGCATTCCAAAGCAGGTTTAAAACAAAATATAATGGCGCAGAAGTAAATAATGTAGAAAAGAACAGTAACAACAAATAATACGATAACCGAACAAAGGAAACATCAGATAATAATAGCAATCGAAGAATAACTACTATGAAGGTAATATCAATAATACTTGAGATGATAACACTCGACCACCTACTAGCCTTCTATCCTAATGCTGGACTTCCATATTCTTCTATTTAGGGTCATGTCCTCAATAAGCTACAGGTATATCATGTCATGTCTAATCACCTCTACTCAATACTTATTCTGCCTATCTTTACCTCTCCTCAAACCTACCATAGCTAACCTCGCACATCTCCTCATTGGGACATCGATGCATATCCTCTTCACATGTCTGAACCATCTCTTGCCCATCATGGGGGTCACTCCCACATTGTCCCCAAATATCTTTGTTCCTGATTATACCTCTCATAATATACCCACATATCCATCTCAACATCCTCATTTTTGCTACTTTCATCTTCTAGATGTGTGAATTCTTGACCGAACAACACTCCACACCATACAACATAGCTAATCTAATAACCACTCTATAGAACTTACTTATAAGTCATGGTGGCACATTAATATCACCCAAGACACCGGATGTAAGCCTCCATTTCATCCACTCCGCTTCATTTCAATGTATAACAGCATCGGTGATCTCCTCATTTCCTTGGATAATTGACCCAAGATACTTAAACTTCCTCTCTAAGGAACAACTTGGGTATCAATCCTCACTTCCACATCTACCTCCTGAATTACATCACTAAACTTACAATTCAAATACTTTGTCTTAGTCCTACTCAACATGAACCGTGTAGACTTATTGAAACTATTTGGACAGCGTTACTTATTGAACCAATAACCTGAACACTTGAACTCACTAACCAAGCAGAAGAAGTCGAGAGTTCTCTGGTTCTCCATTTTTACAAGGATGGGACCTAATATTGCTCAAATTTCAAAGAAAATTAACATAAAGACATTCTGTAGCCAGCAGTCATTGACCATCCATCAAAATGGAAAGGACCGAAAGAGAAAACAGATAAAATTTTCCGAAAAAGAAAAGATAGAGAATAAGATTTTTCATATTCAAGAAATTAACTCCGTTTTATGGAACCTCTTGAGCTATGGTCTTCACAAAGAGATAGAAGCACTAGCATAAGTTTAAATGCATCAAAAGTAGAGGTTCACTGACAGGAAAATGCAAACAAGAGTTATCACAAGAATATGCATCTCAAAGTTAACAGCAATACAGCTGACAATGCATCTAATGCAAAATGCTGATAAATCTAATTTATGCATCCAGAAGAAAATGCTGAAATTTGCAGTGTAGCCAGTAAATAATTTGTATGTTTTAAACGAAAAGGAAATTTGACTGAAAGACCAAGACCTTCTTGCTTGCTAGTGTAGTCTTACCATGCCCCATCTTTTGAAGACCTAGCCTCAAATTCCAAGTCTGCCAGCACTGGATCTTTTTGGCCTGCGAAAAGTTTATCAGGACTATATTTGTACATTTCTTACCAAAAAGAAATGCGACTCTTAACTTTAGAGGAAAGAGAAACAACAGCATGAAGATAGTTGCAACTATCTACAGTAGCAAATATAATTAAACAAAAGAAAGGACTAGGCGATTCCATATCTCAACAACTACTTATTTCTCCATTGAACCAGAAAACCTCAACGTGATATCCCTATCTCTGCATCTTATTATGTCAGTTGAATGTAACTTTAAGTGGATTTTCAGTTGGGCCAACAACAGTCAGATGAGAAAGCTCTTTGTAAACTTAAATTATTGGAGGCATCCTTTGTGTTTCAGATATTATTTTCAAATTTAGAGAAGATATGGGGACACAACGTTGCTGAATGTAGTTTGCACAACATTATGTAGTAATGAATAGTTTAATTCAATAAATAGTGCAGGATAACTGCATGATATTAACCAAATACATTGATGTGATGGACGTTTTTTCACTTAACAATTAAACATAACTGACCTTTTGGATACCTGGAAACCAATATTATTTATGAGAAATGGACATTGGACTTAACTCAACCCAAGAAGCTAGCTCATGAGGCGAAGATTTTCTCCAGACTATATATAAGGAGCCAAAATACCACATTCCAAGACCATATAATATAAGGAGACCAAAATATCACATCCCGCCAATGTGGGACAACTCATAACCCTTTCTTACCTAGGGCTGCCAACTAAAGCGCGAACATAGTACGCGGGCCATCATTGGGTAAACCAATTGGGATGAGTCTTGCACTAGTACCATGACAAGAAATGAACTACGAGTCTAACTCAACCTCAAAAGCTAGCTCACGAGGTGAGGATTCCCAAAAATTAAATACACTACATCCTAGTGATGTGGGACTACTGGACAATTAATTCCTCAGTGGGGGCCAAGCAATATTAACAGAATCTTATCTCCCCAGCATATTTATAGACACCAATATATTAATTTATTTTTCTAAATAGTGAGTATTCCACGAAAGCATCAAGAGGTGCTAAGGGTAGCTCAGTGCACAAAGCATCCTTTTGTGAGGGTCTAGGAAAGGGCAGCATCCCTTGCTAATTTACAGCTAGAATCCCTGACCCATAGGTCACACGGAGACAACTATACGTTGTTCCTAAAGGTGCTAATGTTTAATTTCTATATTCTGCTTCAAATGAGATTTGGCGAGAGGTGGAGAAATGTACTTATTTTTGCATTTCTTCGGTAAGATTTTGTGTTGATGAATGGTAGCCCATGCAAATTTTTTAGGTTCGAGGGATTTGAGACAAGAGGATCCTCTTATCACTGGTGCTGTTTATCTTGGGGCGGGGGGGGCTACTTGAAGGGCTTTGATGCAACTTGGGGTGCAGGGACAGCACTGGTGTCTCATTTGGTGTTTGCGGATCATACCTTGGTTTTTTCTGATGTGGTTGAGACCCAACTGGACTATATAGGCCAAGTCCTTTCTTGGTTTCAAGTAGTGTAAAATTAATTTGAGGAAGTGCGAGATTATTCCTATTGGAGAGGTCAATGACAATGGATTGCTTGCTCAAGTTTTGAATTGTAGGATTAGGGCTCTCCCAACTACATATTTTGGAGTACTGTTAGGTGCATCCAATAAGGATCACACAGTGTGGAACCCAGTTGTTCAGAGCATTGAAAAGAGACTAGCAGGGCGGCACAAAAAAAATTTTGTCCAAAAGCAGGAAGGAAGTGCTTATTAAGAGCACATTATCGAGCATTCCCATGTATTACATGTCCTTGTTTCATGCTCCAACTTCGGTTACTAAGAAGTTGGAAAAGATTAGAGAAATTCCCTGTGGGATGTGTTCATCTGGTGAGGTGGAAGATTGTCACATCTCCTAAAAAATGGGGAGGTCTTGGAATTAAAGATTTAAAGGTCTTTAATAGAGCTTTAATAGGCAGATGACTTTGGGGGTTTGGGGGGAGGTACAAGCTTTGTGGAGAGGGATGATTGTTGATAAATATTGGATTTTGGAAGGGGGTGGAGAACTAGAGATATCACTTTGCCTTACGGTTGTGGTGTCTGGAGGAATATCTTGAAGGGATGGGATTATTATTTGGAAAATATCTCTTTCAAGGTTAGAGACGGAAGGCGAGTTGATTTTTGGGGACATATGTGGTACAGGAACACACTTTGGAAAGATATTGTACAGAATATCTTGCCAAAAAAGACTTGATTTTTGGGGACATATGTGGTACAGGAACACACTTTGGAAAGATGATTTTTAGAGATTGTACAGAATATCTTGCCAAAAAAGACTTGACTATTCAACATATTAGGAGGAATCATGGTGAAGAGACTCTTTGGGACTTGAGGTTTAAAAGGTTATTTAATGATTGGGAAGTGACTAATTTTCAAATTTTGTTAGCCTCACTATATAGACAAACCGATCTGGTGTACAATCCTGATGCTTGGTGGTGGGACTCGGGGATTAACAGAGTGTTCACTGCAAAAATTCATATTATGAAAACTTTTGGTTAGGGAGGAACATGTGTTTCCGTGGAATGCAATATGGATCGCTAAGGTGCCGAGGAAAGTGTGCTTTTTCAGTTGGCTAGCTGCTAGAAGGGTGATTTTGACAACATAAAACCTTAGAAAGCGAAAGGTTGTTTGCGTCAGTTGGTGTTACATGTGTAAGGAGGCAGCCGAGGACATAGATCTTCTTCATTGCAGGCTGACCATAAGGTTTGGGGGGAATGTTTAGGTGAATTGGCACTCCATGGCCGATGCCAAAAAGTGTGAGAGATCTGATGCTTAGTTGGAAGGGTGGGAGAAGGAGGGCAAGATGAAGGGTTTGGAATTATGTTCCACTTGCATTAATGTGGAGCTTTTGAAGGAGTAGAGTCGAGTTTCTTTCAGTTGAGAAGTAGTCTTAGGTTCATTACTTTCTTTTGGTGCCCACAAAAAGTTCCTTGTAGTATAGATGATTGGGCAGAGTTTGTAGAGAATCACGTCCTTTTGTAGATTTTTCACCTTCTGGTATACCACCTGTATACAGCCAGTCTGGCCATGTTTATGAACGGATTAAATTTACTTGATAACAACAACAACATACCCAATGGAATCCCGCAAGTGGGGTCTGGGGAAGGTAGAATGTACACAGACCTTACCACTACCTCGTAGAGGTAGAGAGGCTGTTTCCTGGAAATTAAATTTACTTGATCAAAAATAAATTTCTCCAGAGAACACAGCTTTTGTAGTCACTTCAGCAGTCAATCTTCTCAAATTTAAACATTAGTATCATTAGCTTTCACTGTTAATGGGCCAGTGAGAAAGCAACAAAATAATGCTGTAAACAGCCACGTCAGTCTCAAATAACCATTCAGATCTCA
>DF357801.1:24186-51567 GCA_000787875.1 Solanum virginianum
GATCTCAAGAACATAGAAAGATATGTTGAAAAAGACCTTTTGGAATATGAGAGCTTTCATTTGCTTTATTCCAAGTGCATCCTTCTGTACTATCAGGCAATTTTTGGTTGGCCTCAGCTGAATAATCCTTTGGCGGATAGCATACCAACCTATTCCGGAACCAAGCCTGGACCTAATCAAGTACAATAGTTATTGCCATGTGAAACTTCAAGCTAAAAGATCAAGTCCTAGGGGAAGGTTGTGGAAGAACGAACCTCGGTCCACTTAGCAATTGGTTTCCCAGCACGTCCTTTAGAGCGCCTAGAAACACAAGACAATGAATTAAAGAACATGCATGTACAGATCAGTTTGGTTTGTCTTAAAAAGAACTGTTACTTTGCCCAAAGTACAAACTAACGTGAACATCTTTGCCAATTTCTTGCAGATTTCTGGGTCACAAACTTGTTCTCCTGATTCACTTAGTAAGTTCTCCATTTTCTCGACCTGCTTGAATGAAAGAGTTGTGAAGGCCATGAAAAGAAAATAACTTAAACTAGAGTTGAAAATTCCAATACATGTGTTTGTGGATTGACTTCAATATGTAAAGCAAACTTCAACTCAAATGACTGGGAATGTGCAAAAACCTCAAACAGATCTTTCCTCGAAAAGAAAATTCTATCTAGTCTCACAGATCAACAGAATAAGATACAAACGAAATAACTATCTATGTAAGAGCCAGAGCTTCTGAATCTGAGAATGATCCCAGTACAGTTCAAGAAGCTCTTTTCTACCTTTTTTCATCATGTTGATGTAGAGCATTTTTCTTTTTTCCTTTTTTGAATTCCACCACCCTTGCAATGTCATGAATCAAGACACCAACACTCAAGAGTCCAGCAAGCAGAGTTTGCCAGACGATTGCGCAAAGACCACCCAAAGCAAGACCACTATGAGCTAATGCATGAGTTCCCAATAGAAGCAACTCGAGAATTATTCAATGCAAGATAGGATGAATTACTCCTACATCCACATACTCAGAGAAGCAAGCGGGTGTGATCACCACAGCTCACTCACTGCGAGGAAAAACGATAGGGCTGGCAGTGGTGATGGAATTCACCTTCACAATGAAACATGACAAAAATCTTTTAAATTAAAACAATAAGACTACCATTTCAACAAAATTATCGATATAATTTCATAGGGCATAGCTTCCATAGTATGTTAACAGCCAGTATTACTGTGTCATTCAAATACTCAAACTGGGATAAGAGGAACTCAGCTCCAGTCAAAGCAAGAACCCATTCACCAGTCACTCTAACTCGGATATATAGAATGCAAAGTTGCAAACTATACCAAACTCACTAGTTTGACCAAATCCAAGAGTTGAGACTTGCCAACCTTTTGCAATTACTATTGTCCAATTGTTTTCATCCTTTCTGCATTGTTGCAGACCCTCTGTAACAGCTTAAACTTTTATATTATGTGGTTCATATAATTAAGATGATACTAGAACATAAAGAAGTTCTAAGTTTAAGTCTAATGGGCACATATCAACAAGATATATCTCCATACTTGGGTTTGGAAAAAAAACCAAAGAGAATCAAGAACGTGCGTAAGGTGTGTTTCATGAACTTGAGAAAAAATGAATGAATAAATAAATAAATCTCCTCTCCAACAATTTACGCTTTTATGCAATGTGATTCACAAAATTGAACAATATTTAACCCAATGAGTTCATCAGGTTTGCCCATTGCGTAAAAAAAAACCACTATTGCCTCCCATATGAAGTTTGGACATGTCTCAAATCCAGTGTGGACAATGAAAGAGCACAATATATAATCCAGCTAAGGGTATTGGGGAAAAATACAAACCAATTTCAATAAGCACAAATTTAAGCTCTTGGTAGTAAGGGTTCATAATGACAATTCCAAAATAAATCAGTCAATTACACCTAAATTGGAAACAAATTAGAGTCACCAATATGTATATCCACATCCACATGACATTCATCATAGTTTGACTATTATTATACTGAACCTTAACCTATTGCAACCATGTCTTGTCTAATCACCTCGCTTAGTTCCTTATCGCCCGACCTCTACCTCTCTCAACTCCTACTACAGTCAACCTATCAAACTTTTTTACCAGCGCATCCGTACCTCCTCTTCACATGTCTAAACCATTTCAGTGTTGGTTCCCCCATTTTGTCTACCAGAAAAGCTACTCCTACGTTACCCCATATAACTTCATTCCTTATCATATTTCTTCTTGTATGTCCACACATCCATCTGAGCATCCTCATCTCCGCTGCCTTCTTCTTTTGCACGTGAATATTTTTGACTGGCCAACACTCTACCTCATTTAACAATGTTGGTCTAACCACCATTCTGTAGAACTTACATTTAAGCTTTGGCGACACGTTCTTATCACACAGTATCCAAAGGCAAGCCTCTATCTCACCTACCTTGCTCCAATACGATGTGTGACATCATCTACAATCTCTTCGTCTCCTTGGATTATAGAGCCAAGATACTTGAACTTTCTCCGTTGGGTATAACTTGTGCATCGGTCGTCACTTCCACCTTCATCTCATGCATTACATCACTAAAGTTTCACATCATGTACTTTGTTTTAGTCTTGCTTAATTTGAAACCTTTAGACTCTAGGGTCTGTCTCTGAACTTACTTATAACCTATTCTAACTCCACGATGCATCTCGTCAATCCATACAGTATATGAATGTCTTATTTTTTTAAATGAACTGAATCATGACATTTTATTGATTCAATTCTTTTTAATTAGCACAAAAGGCTTAGACCACCTATTTGGCACTCTAGGGTGTTAAGTTTGTTATATAGTGCAACCTGTTTCTTTTGTTCAAGAGTAAGCTAATCAAGTTGGGTTGATAATAAATAATTCATATCGACCCAATTGAATTTTAGACTGACTGATCATCAAAAGTTTATCAACTCGGCATGTATTGACCTGTTCAACTCAAACTCAACTTGCTCACTCGACCTGTCAAACCAAAGACAGCCTTCTCGTGTATGATATAGTTATGATTTCTCATGAATATACCTATTTGAGCATCAAAGTAGAACCTCTTTCGTAAAATAAACAAATCCGCATTATAACAACTTAAGCTTTTATGCAATGTGATGTGATGGAAAAATTCCACGATATTTAACCCAATGAGCTCGTCAGGCTTTCACCCATAGAGGGAAAAAATCCCACTACTACCTACCATATGACTCTGATCCATGTGGTAAAGGGCACATCGACAACAGAATTCCAACTCTAAAACTAAATAAAATGCAGCTAAAGGTATTGGGAAAAGAAAAAGAAAAAAGAACAGAAAACCAACTATAATAAGCACAAATTTAAGCTGTGGGTAGTAAAGGTTCATAATGTATATTTCAAAATCAATCAATCACTAAACCTCAATTCCAAACAAGTTAGAGTCGCCTATATAAATACTATGTATCCCTTCACAGATCACTCATCATAGTTTGGCTATTTTCACACAGAACCTTAACCTACTGCAGACCCAACTATTCTTTGAACACATCCAGAGTGATAATGCATATCTCATATTTATTAGAAATACACATATCATATTACTGCAATTTTTAACAATCCCAAAGGAGGACTTGTAAACAGTTAGAGAAAATCTAAAATAGAGATCAAATAATAAATATATCAACTTAATGCACATTCCATATACTAATATCTACCATCTTAAAGCAAATTTTAAAGACCCCAAAGGGCCAAAACTTGAAAAGAATAAAAAGAAATTCAAATAGGTAAGAACTATATCAACTTTCACATTTCACATACAAAAATATCTACCATCTTAAAGCAAATTTCAATGACCCCAAAGGACCAAAACTTACAACATATACAATAAATACAATATAATATAATTCCACAAAGTGGCGTGCTATGAGGAGAGAGTATACGCATACCTTACCCCTACCTCATAAGTAGAGAAATTATTTCTAATTCAAGAAAAAACAATCCAAAGCAGTCTAGCGAAAGAAGTAATGAACCGCACCCTCCTATCAGAGCCCAAAACTTGAAAACAATTTTTAAAATCCAAAATTGAGATCAAATAGGTACAAAAAATACATCATCTTAATGCAAAATCTCAACAACCCTTCAAAAACCAAACTTGGAAAAAATAATTCTTTTTATCTAAAACTGAAAACCCATAAAAGAAATTGAAAGGTACCTCAGCTTGTGTGAAGCCAGAAAAAGACTGTATTTGTCTCTTTCTAGGACGAAGTTCCATTTGAACAGTAAATCCGAACGAAACCCACAATTCTTTAGCTGAAAAACGAGAGAAAAATTGGATCAAACACTCACTCATCCATGAGTTTTGTTGGGTGCCCTTTTCAAAAGAAAGCTAAAACTAGCAGGTCAGGTTTAGTTGAATGGGTGGGGCTTTATTTATAGTAGCGGTTAAAATAATTACATTTGTTGGTCAAATATAGCCCATATCTCAATTATAGTTAAGCAACTGTTGTATAGGCAATGAATAGTTCACTTTTGGCAGAATATATCGTATAGTCAGTGTATACTTTCTATGAATTTTGACTATTTTTTTATGTAAATAAAACATGACTATATTTGTTATAAATTAATCACTTCATTACATATATTTTAAACTATCCAATAATGTATACACATATATATTTACTAGAAATGTCATCAAAATGCTCTCTCTTTTCCCATTCGACCTAGGGCTATATTTGACCAACAAATGTAATTATTTTAACGGCTACCATAAATAAAGCCCCACCCATTCAACTAAACCTGACCCACTAGTTTTAGCTTTCTTTTGAAAAGATCACCCAACAAAACTCATGGATGAGTGAGTGTTTGATCCAATTTTGTGAAGCCAGAAAAAGACTGTATTTGTCTCTTTCTAGGACGAAGTTCCATTTGAATAGTAAATACGAACGAAACCCACAATTCTTTAGCTGAAAAACGCGAGAAAAATAGGATCAAACACTCACTCATCCATGAGTTTCGTTGGGTGCCCTTTTCAAAAGAAAGCTAAAACTAGCGGGCCAGGTTTAGTTGAATGAGTGGGGCTTTATTTATGGTAGCAGTTAAAATAATTACATTTGTTGGTCAAATATAGCCCTAGGTCGAATGGGAAAAAAGAGTGTTTTGATGACATTTCTAGAAAATATATATGTGTGTACATTATTGGATAGTTTAAAATATATGTAATAAAGTGATTAATTTATAACATATATAGTTATGTTTTATTATTTACATAAAAAGAATATCAAAAGTCATAGGAAGTATACACTGACTATACGATACATTCTTTGCCTATACAACAGTTGCTTAACTATAATTGAGATATACACTCACTATATATTATAGTAGACTCAAAAAGTTGAATATAAACTAAATATACATGAAATATACACTTACTACATATAGAGTATACATTGACTATTCAATCTCAATCAACTCAAAGCCACCTCTGAACGGTCCCAAATTTTAGATATGAAATCGTCTTGATTTTTCAATTCAAGAGGATTGACCTGTTCAACTCAGACTTAACTTGCTCACTTGACCCGTCGACCAAAGACAGCCTTCTCATATATGCTTAGTTATGATCTCTCATGAATATACCTATTCGAGCATCAAAGTAGAACCTCTTTTGTAAATTAAACAAATCCGCGCTATAACAACTTAAGATTTTACGCAATGTAATGCGATGGAAAAAATTCCACGATATTAATCCAATGAGCTCATAAAGCTTTCACCCATAGTAGAAAAAATATCCCATTACTGCATACCATATGAGTCTGGTCCATGTGGACACAACAGAATTCCAACTCTATAACTAAATAAAATGCAGTTAAGGGTATTGAGAAAAGAAAAAAAAGAAGAGAAAACCAATTAAAATAAGCACAAATTTAAGGTCTGGGTAGGAAGGGTTCATAATGCATATTTCAAAGTCAGTCATTCAACAAAACCTCAATTCCAAACAAGTTGGAATCACCCATATAAATACTATGTATCCCTCCACAGATCACTCACCATAGTTTGACTATTTTTACACTGAACCATAACCTATTGCAGACCAAACTATTCTTGGAACACATCCAGAATGATTATGCATATTTCATATTTATTACAAGTACATGTATCATATTAATGCAAGTTTCAACAACCCCAAAGGAAAACTTGTAAACAAGTAGAGAAAATCTAAAATAGAGATAAAATTATAAATATATCAACTTAATGCACATTCCATATACAAATATCATCTTAAAGCAAATTCCAAAGACCCCAAAGGGCCAAAATTTGAAAAGAACAAATGAAATTCAAATAGGTGAGCAATATATCAACTTAATTCACATTTCACATACAAATATCTACCATCTTAACGCAAATTTCAAAGACCCCAAAGAACCAAAACTTACAACATACACAATATAATTCCACAAAATGGCATGCAAGGAGGGTAGAGTATACACAGACCCTACCCCTATCCCTACCACTACCCCTACCTCAGAGGTAGAGAGCTTGTTTCTGATAGAAACAGATTCAAGAGAAAAAACAATCCAAAGCAATCTAGCAAAAGAAGTAGCTGAAGTACAAGAAACAACAAATAGTAACTGAATAGAAAACACAATAAAACAATATAATACTCAAGGTACAAGGAATCAACATACAGTAACAGAAATCAAAGAACAAGAAACTACATTAACAATATTACAATTACTCATATAAAAATACTGTTATCTACTGAGCTTCTATCCTGTATCTTCTACACCCTCTTATGTAAGCCCAAAACTTGGAAACAATTTTAAAAATTCCAAAATTGAGATCAAATAGGTACAAAAATTATATCATATTAATGCAAAATCTCAACGAACCCTTCAAAAACCAATTATTTTTATCCAAAATTGAAAACCCATAAAAGAAATTGAAAGGTACCTCAGCTTGTGTGAAGCCAGAAATGGACTGTATTTGTCTCTTTCTCGGACGAAGATCCATTTGAACAGTAAATCCCAACGAAACCCACAATTCTTTAGAGAGAAAATTTGGATCAAAGTTTTGTTGGGCGCCCTTTTCAAAAGAAAGTTGGAACTAGCGGGTCGGGTATAGTTCCACGGTTGGGGCTTTTTCTTTGGGAGCCGTTAAAATAGTTACATGGTCAAATATAGCCCTAGGTCGGATAGAAAAACGAGTTTAATCTTTTGATCTAAATTAAAGTTATATCAAATATACTAAAAATATTTTTAAATTTTGTAGCTTTAAATATATCATGAAAAATTTTGAAATTACAGTGTTATCAAAAAGAAAAAGAATTATTCTTTTTCAAATGACGGGCCAAAAAAACATTGTTCATTCTTTTTTAAAATGGATGGAGTATATTATTTGGATAGTTTCAAAAGTAATTAATTTATAACAAATAAGGTCATGCTTTATTTATATTAAAATACCTAAAAGTCACAGAAAATATACATTGACTATATAATATAACTTGTCAAAAATATACATTGTCTATATAATAGTTGCTTGCTTATAAATGAGATATATATGCACCAAGTATGCATTGGCTATTCAATCTTGATCAACTCAAAATCACCTTTAAACGGTTCCAAATTTTAGATGTAAAATCCTCTTCATGTTTCAAATATGTTGATATATAATTTCTTCAAAATGATTTTTTTTTAAAAAAAAAAAACTAAGAACAAAGAAGAACAAGAAGGGGCCGGGAAGGAAGAAGGGAGAAAGAAGAAGAAGAAGTGATGGTGAAGAAGAAGCAAAAGGGAGGACGAAGAAGAAGTATGTGTCGGTCATGGCTTTGTTGGCCTTTTTTTTTTTGGAAAAAGAAACGCCGAATGATTATTTTCAATAATAAGGGTTAAGTGAACTATTTTTCGTATAAAAAATTGAACTGAATAAATATTTTATTTAATTTGTTTTTTTATATTTAGTTATAATGTAGAACTAGTTAATAATGGTGATTGTAACATATCTATTTGATATTTCATTGATCATCAACTCACATCTAAGATAAAGGCATGATTCTTTATTCCTTCAAATCATGAACTTTTTTTTATGGATGGTGGGTTGTTCTGCTATGTAGGAATTTTTTGAGGAAATAATGTCTCCCCCCACTTGGATAAAGTTTTGAAAATCAAAGAGTGACATTTGTGGGTTTATACATATAGGGTATCTCACACATGTGTGTCCATATATATAGTTTAAGAATAAATTTATTGCTTATAATTTGATCAATAATTACTAGCGATTTTGACATTATGCATGCCAGAGAATCAAAGCATTCATAGAGGATGTTACTATCAATCAATAGTGTATATCTACTAAGCAATAGGATTCTGGTTTGTGAGGATGAAAGTCAAATCATATACGTGTCTTAAATCTTTAAGGATAACTCATGGACGATCCATATTTTTCTTTCTTCCTTCTTCTTTGATTTCAATATTATGATCAAAATACAAACTTGATAAAATAGATAACAAGATTTTTGAACCTTATTAACTGTCCACATCTTGTTGATGATAACTTTTGAGTTGAAATATGACATATTTAAAGTTAAGATTACATGTTTATTAGTATATGTCGAATTCGTTATATCTTAAGTTATAGATTCATATTTATTATATGCATGCCAGCGAATCAAAGCATACTTAGAGGATGTTACTATCGATCAATAGTGTATATCTACTAAGCAATAGGATTCTGGTTGATGAGGATGAAAGTCAAATCATATACGTGTCTTAAATCTTTAAGGATAACTCATGGACAATCCAGATTTTTGTTTCATCCTTCTTCTTTGATTTCAATATTATGATCAAAATACAAACATGATAAAATAGATCACAAAATTGTTGAACCCTATTAACTGTCCACATCTTGTTGATGATAACTTGTGAGTTGAAATATGACATATCTAAAGTTAAAATTACATGTTTATTAGTATATGTCGAATTCGTTATATCTTAAGTTATAGATTCATATTTATTATATACATGCAGCGAATCAAAGCATATTTAGAGGATGTTACTATCGATCAACAGTGTATATCTACTAAGCAATAGGATTCTGGTTGATGAGGATGAAAGTCAAATCATATACGTGTCTTAAATCTTTAAGGATAACTCATGGACGATCCATATTTTTGTTTCATCCTTCTTCTTTGATTTCAATATTATGATGAAAATACAAACATGATAAAATAGATCACAAAATTGTTGAACCCTATTAACTGTCCACATCTTGTTGACGATAACTTGTGAGTTGAAATATGGCATATCTAAAGTTAAAATTACATGTTTATTAGTATATGTCGAATTCATTATATCTTAAATTATAGATTCATATTTATTATTAGTTTAAAAAAATTATGAATTTTGTGCATAGAAATTTATACTTGGCATCAACGGTATTATATTCAAATGACTATGATATCAATAAGCTATGTCCACCCTTTAGCACAAAAATATAAGTCTCTCAATATTTGAACTTTGCATGTTCAGAATTTTAGGATAGTAACCTTAACTTTTAATAATCGAATTCAAAATTTTATACTTAAAAAACATCTTGTAATACAAAAGTATCTATGAACTATCATACGTGAAAGTATGAATTTCATATAGCAAAAAAAAATATTATATTCAACATATTAAAAATATAATAAATATTGCAAATCGAATTGCACACAACTTGAAATATGATTGCATGTGCTTGTCACTTGTCAGTATACGCAAAGAGTACTTGTTTTGCTTTTTGCAACTCAATCTCATATTAATATATACTATTAATTGAGTTCATAAATTAACAATTGTTGAGAGCGATAAAATAAAAAATCTCATTAAAAATATTCAAAATTTAATATATACTCTAAAAGAATTATATTTGACCTATATACGCATAATATTTTTAAAAAATGATCAAAATGATCCTTAATGTACAAGTAATACTTTATTTTGGTCCTTAATATATTTCACTTGATTGATATGATTCTTAAAGTATGACGAATGTGTTCATTTTGGTCCTTAATATATTCACTTAATTGAAATGATCCTAAAAGGTATTTATTTTGGCCTTCTATCTTAAAGCTAACAGATTTTATCCCAAAAAAGTCGAAAATTTAGTTGTGGCTCTCACGGGCTTATAAAATCCACCATTGTTGTCTTCTTTGTTAAATCTAAACAAAAACTTCGAGAAATCTAACATTATTGTCTCTACTTTTTTTTAATAAACAAAATATAGTATTTTATCTTGCTCAAAACATAATTTTTTATCAGATCAGTGGAATAATACGAGAAAACAGTAAATTTTGTTTCAAAAAATAGAGAAAAATGTGTTAGATTTTATGGAGTTTTTTCTTTGGAACTAACAAAGAAGACAATAATAGTAGATTTTGTTATCCACATAGGGTCCATCGTTAAATTTAATATTTTTCTTTTATAAATCTGTCAAGTTTAGAATAAATGACCAAAATGAACATCTTTTGTTATACATTAAGGATCATTTCAATCAACGAACAATATATTAAGGACCAAAATGAATACATTTGTTAGGATCATTTCGATCAAGTGAAATATATATCAAGGATCAAAATAAAATATTACTCATACATTAAGGATTATTTTAATCATTTTCTTCGATATTTAATATTCATCAAACTACGAAACAATATTAGATTAAAATAGACAATAGAGTATAGCTAGTAAAATTATGTTACTTCACCTATAGTATACTCTACCAATATATTAAATTGTTAATTAGCAAAATTTCTTACTTTAATATTTTTAGGTGTATATAGAAGATATATATACCAAAAGATGAACATATATACCCTTGAGGTGTATTCCTTATCCCCAGCATATACAAAGAAATTGATTGATGAATTCATACATTGACAGGTCAAAGGTTCCACATATGATTTGTTTCATTCAATTTGGTGGAAGAGGAATATAACATATTTTCCTCTAATATTTTTGGACTTTTAGTTGACATATTGATAACTCTATCCTTGAGATATACTCTTAGGACCGTTTCGTTAGGACACGTTATTTTAGAATTAATTATTTCGAGAAAAATTATATATATGAGATAATTTATTTTGTAATAAAAATAGATAAATAATTCATGAATTATCTAATATCTCTAACAAAACATTGGATAAAATAATGGGGGTTACGTTGATCCTAATCCTTTAACCAGAGATCTCGAATTCGAACTCTGAAAATAAAAAAAAAATCTTTAATCAGAAATGCTTCCCTTCCCTCGAATGGATCCATACACGACGCAAAATCAAAATAATCAGGCTCTAATGCGAATACCAAATTCGTCGGATGAAAAACTTTAAAAAAAATAATATCATGTCAAATCTATAAATAATTAAAAGAATAAATGAGATGCAAAAGCCTACTTTTGTAAATACATTTAAAGTCGTTTGTCTTGTTGGTTTTTCAAACATAGACAGAAATTTCAAAAATAGAAATTTTTTTCTTTTTCTTTTTTTAATAATGGATCAAATTAATAGACGTTATTACATCCAATATTACATGCACAATAATAATAATAATAATAATAATAATAATAATAATAATAATAATAATAATAATAATAACACTAATAATAATAATAATAACACATAGACAAATATTAACTTATATTCAACACAAAAAGAAATCTAAAAATAATTAAAGGAATATCAAGAAATTCAAAATAAAAATCATGTTGATTAAATCCAAAGAAAGATGCATATTATAATTCACATGACATCATGGTTGACATATTTTATTTGTGTGGCTACACCTTATGTGTCAAATCATTTTCAAAAAATATTCACCTCTACTTTTTCTCTCTAATTTATGATAATTTACTTCAAGCAATTTTGTTGAAGTTAGAGAAAATTATTTTTAATTCCTCAAAGATATCATTACATATTTCTTTTGATTAAGAATATATATATATTGTTGAAGTTAGAGAAAAATATTTTTAATTTCTCAAAGATATCATTACATATTTCTTTTGATTAAGAATATATATATATAGAAGTAAAAAAAAATTTAATATGAATTTATAAGTAAATTTTTTTAAATATGAATAGTAATTAATAACTCTTTAAATTAACGAAATATTCATTGAATTGACAGATATACTCTTGTATGATAGATATATAAAACTTTTACTGACAAAAAGATTCGTCAACTTGACTTTGATGTTCCATTATTTCTACTTGTCTAAATCATAGATGGACTGTAAAATGGAAGTTTGAAAATATAAAATTATGCTATGTGGGTGTGGGCAGGTTTAAAAGAATTTGGCCCCGTTTGTTTGCCATATATCTCTACATATTCGAAAGAAAGACGTTTGATTACCTACTAATTTTCGATTTTTTTTATTTTGTTAATAAATATCATGTTCTAAGCGATTAGAATTAAAGTTTTCCAATAAAAAAAATTATTCATAGTTTTGATTTTTACATCAAATCATATTATTTTAATTAACATATATGCTGAAAGTGAAGGATATATATTTGATTATCATGACAAAATGTGTTAACAGGTTATTGTAATCGTACAATAATATTTCTATTTTTAGTTTTTAATTAGATATTTCACAGTATAATTCTTAATATTTAAGCATGATATATAAATGTTGAAGAAATAAAGTAATGGATTTGAACGAGTCTATCATAGACGAAACAACTTTTTTATTTTTATAAGATAAAAATAAAGTTATTGTCATGTTATTTTCCTCAGAACTCAATTCATAAAATTACATAAAATATATTATTTTTATTATTGTAAATAAATTAATGAATTGATAATTGTAGGGTTAATGATAGAATGACTAACTAGAATTATGACAGCAATTTCTCGCTCATTATTTGATACATACTCTGGAACATATTAATCTGAATTCTTCGTTCTGAAAAATCTCACTTAAAGGATAATAAAACTCTAACTCCAAAAACGACTTTATTTTCAGAGAATCAAAAAAGTTTATTGTAAATATAATTAAATAGTATGATAAAAATTTTAAAAATATCAACAAAATAATGTTCAATGATTCAAAAGACAATAAAACTAACGAACCATATGCATGTTGATGTCAAGATTATATAATTACTTCAGAAGACCTTAATAATCACGAATGTGATATATACATTAATAAAGAATAAAAATTGATTGCGAGCACGATGACTTGATGAAAAAAAAATTATGAATTTTTTTTCAAATCAGATTATAACAAACAAATAAAGCACAAAAGTAATGAATTCAATCATTAGTTGACGTGGAGTAAGATCAGCATACGTATATTCTATCTTTTTAAAATTTTACTTGACGCGGAGTATATTGTTGTTGTTTAATTTGGTAAAATAATCGGAATTTTGGTCCAAGAAAAGAAAGAAAGCAAAAACTCTTGTAACGGTATCGAACTCTTAAGATTTGGACCATTTATTATTCTTTTTTCTTCTTTGAATCTACTCATTTTTTTTACTGAATATACATACAATTCTAGCCTCTAGTAATGGTATTTTATAAACTTTGGACCATTTATTAATTTTTTTCTTCTTTGAATTTACTCACTTTTTTCCCTATATAAACAAACAATTCTAGCCTTTAGCAATGGTATGGTATAACCCTTTGTATTTTTCAAAGAGATTATATTTCTTTACATACATATTCAAGTTCCATTCCTTTTTTAAGTTGAAACAAAAAAATGGAGAACCAAAATAAACGCAAAGCTGCTTACATGAAGAAAAGCCTCTTGGATCAGGTCATATTTTTATTTAATTAATTTGGTCATGAGTAATTATATTTCTCTTACATAAGAAATTCACAAATTATTTTATATTTAAGTGATAAGTTTTGTTCGTGGTCCAACTGATAAGGTACTAAATATTATTTGAGTATAAGGTCCCTAACTTGTAAAGTGCATCACTTCTTCCATCATGAGCGTCAATACATATACACACTCGACCCCTTGGGGCTCAATGTTCTCGCTGAGGAAGAGTACCATCTATAATGATTGTATTGGCCGTACGTCCACGTAGATTTGTCTCTGAATTATATTTTAACAAAAAGACACCTCAACAATTAATTCTGAACTCATTGTTCCTAACTTTCTTCTCTCATAAGAATTTCACGTAAAATGTAACGAGCATCACACGAAATAATGTTATTTACACCATCACTGAATAAAACAATAACAATATTTGTTTTTTTTAAATATGCAGGGATACCTTGATGAACAATTTATTCATCTTGAAGAATTGCAAGATGATGCAAACCCTGACTTTGTTGAAGAAGTTGTCAAGTCATTTTACACAGATTCAACCAGATTTATTCGAAATATTGAACTCGCACTGTAAGAATTAATTCTTTTTTCCTTTTCTTCTGGTACAAATTATATCATAAATAATATTAAATATTAATTAATTAATTCAGCATTCAATCAAGACCACTAAAGAAATCACCAAAAAAGAACCATATTTCTTCAAGTACAATTATTTGCATGTTATGCTTATATATATATATATATACCAGTATATACAAAAGTGACTCACCTTTTATAGATCAACTACTTAGCATCATTTAAAAAAAGAAAAAAAAACTCATCTTCTCACACAATTTAATACCCCATTTTTTCACCCAAAAAATCACTTCTCTCTCTGCGTGATTTACGATAGAGCTGTCAATACGAATTGATCCACCCTATTCGAACTAGTTCTTACAGGCTTTGGAATTTGACAGGTCAGATTGGACTGACCTTTTTTTTATGGGCTAAAAAACAGCTAGCCCAAACTATTTGTACATGGGCAGCGGGCCTTGCCGGCCCCCATATTTTTATTGTTATATTTTTTAATAAATTTTTCAATTAAATTATAATTTAAACATATTAAAATAAATAGCAACAGTACAATATTACGTAGTATTAGTGTTACTATTACTCACTTCGTCCATCTTTACTTGTTCACTATACTATTTTGAGATGTTCAACCATACTTGTCCACTTCGTGAAATCAAAAGATAATTTGTTCGGCCCACGGGGCGGTCCAACCCATATTGCAAAAGCCCCACAAATTAACAGGTTTATTCAGGCCGGGCTAAAAAACTCATTTTTGAAATGAGCTCCAATAGTCATAGCCCAACTCTACTAAATCACATGTTAGACCAGGCCAGCCCAATGGGCCTAGCCCATCTAATTTACAATGTATTCATTATGCAATTGGATAATCCAAGTCAATATTCTTTTTCCCTTGTGTTTTATCAGGGAAAATGGACCCTATGATTTTGATAGACTGGATAATCTGATGTACCAATTCAAAGGTAGCTGCTCAAGGTATTGTCTCCAACTTCACAAGAACACAGACATAGTTATTCATATTTTACTATAACAATCGAGTAAATTTTTTATGTTATAATATATTACATAATACGGATAAGTTGTGTATTCTTTTGTACGTGCATTTTGAGTCAACTTTTCAGAAAATAACAAAGAGAGAAAAGTGTAATGATATTATAAATAAACAGTGTAAAAAAGGAATAATATTTATATTAGAACTTTTGTTGCAGCATTGGTGCCAGAAGAGTGAAAAGACAATGCTCTCAGTTTCAGGAATACTGTAAGACAAACAATGTAGAGGGGTAATTGTCTTCTCCTTCTAAATATTTGAAATGTATAATTTTTCATGTATGATGAAAGTTGCTAATTTATTTAATATTTATGGAACAATTTTCCAGGTGCAGAAACACATTCGAAGGAGTGAAGCAAGAGTATGCTACTCTAAAGACTAAGCTCGAAGCTTACTTTCAGGTCTCTCTGTCCAACTGTCTAAAAACATATAGTCATTGAGTCAACTCCAGTAATTAGAGTGGTCAAATAAAATTTGCGAAAAGAGGGTAATACATGCTTCTTATTTTTTCTGAAACGATAACTATTTTAAGACAAATTTACTTTATCGAGAAATAATATAGATGGGAGGTAGTATAACACATACAATATTTTGAAATCTTGGATCTGTTTCTAATAGTTTATAATGTTTCTTTTTTTGCCATTTCAACTCTACAGATGTAAAGATAAGCTTCATTGATGTTGAAAGCAAGCATCAGATTCGAAATGAACAAGCCCATCATGACCTTACTTCAACTAGCTGATATATAGATATCCAATAAACAAGGATAATAGGATATTGCTGCATATATATATATAATCTTCTTATATATCGTGAAATAATGTTGAATAATATGGCACTTGAAGATGTATTTGCCATGCTATTGTATAAAAACTGTCTTAAAGTTTAATAATGCAAAGTTCATGTTTCCAATAGAAAAGCTCTTCTTATCTTCTAATTCCAGAAAAATAAATAAAACCTGACACCCTTAAGGCTCCATGACAGTGTCATAAATACTTGTCCACATTCGGTTCAGTGTGTACGGCAAATCAAACAATTTAACATTAGCAGTTGAAAACTAAAGAACAATTATCACTTAACCAAGGTGAAATGACAATTTAAGTCAATTTCAATTTTCATATTACAACTACATACTACTGTAGTCCCACAAGTGTCTGGGAAGAGTAAAATACATGCAAAACTTACCCCTACCTTTGCAAGGTAGAGATAAACCCTCGGCAGAAAATACACTAATTGTTATGTTTAGTTTTGTTTCCAAGACTAAAAACAAAAGGAAAAAAATAGAGATGACACACAATCATCTAATTGTAATTCATGGAGAACAAAGTAGCACGAGCCTCTTGCTATGATCGACGGTTTTTGCCTTTAATGATCTTACTACCAAAATAGCAGAAGTTCTTGAAGAATCATGAATATTGAGAAGTCGGTCTCTCTATTATCAGACCAAGAAAAAATTTCATACAGTACCAAAACATAACTTGGTAAACCTGTGGCCTGCATCCTCCAGAAATAGTAATCAAGTATGCCGATCATCACCTTGTTCTTCAATTCCAGTAGCAGACTATGCAAAAAATTTAAATGCACAGCAATCCGATCATGAACAGTAATTCAGTGAGTCCTTGCAGGAGTATCAATGCTACTGAAATCTAAGATGAACCAAAACTATAAACACATAGTGTGATGGTGAAGCTGGAACAAGAGATATTCAGGAACGCCGTGTTAAGATCACCCAGTAGTTAACAACAATTTTGTATTCCCGTTGTTGATGAAGATACAAAGAATCATGGAACACGGACAATATCCCTGAAGTACTCATGTTGAAGGGCATTCCTGGCAGTGATTCTCTTGCTGGGGTTCAAGCAGAGCATTTTCTGAAAGTAATGAAGCCATGGATTTTAAGACAAGATTGAAGCCCCAATGCATAGAACTGTATTAAACACCTATTTGTTGTCCATTAATATGGAAAAGGCACTAAGCCTTGATATAATCTGCTAAATGAAGAAAATAATGATTTGCATATAAGCAACTGCAACCAAACAGTCCTATTCTCCAATAGGTGATATCAAAATATAATTTAAAATAACAACAAATGCAAAGAGTGACAGAAGAATGGGAACAAAAATAACTTTTTGAAACAAGAATATGAATGAGCACTGCAATATGGAACTTCCCTTTTCCTTGAGAACAAATCTTTGCTCAATTTCTTATTGCTATCAATGTCAACGTCATTTAGAATAATTATAATTATTCTAGCCGTGAGTACCTATGATTATTTCACCAAATTTTCTCAGAGAAAACCAGGCAGACAGGCTGGAGATCCATTCAGAATACAAGAAAAGATCCTACTTGCAAGATGTATATATCATTTAGAAAAGCAAACTTACACCAAGGAGATCAAGTCCTGCTGTATCAAGATTCGGGACTACAGTTGCAATATCCTGTAACATAATGGGCTTGAATTAAGCATTCTTTAGAAATGTGATTATATTGGCAGGAGAATCAGGCTAGTCCTAAAGGTGGAAGAAAAAGAGAAATGATTAAGAAACACTAGATTACCTTAGGAGGCCATTTTGGAAATGTAGATTTATAATCAGGCAAAGAAGTCACTCCAGGCCATGTATCCTCATTTGGACAACCCACCACTCTTCATACAGAAAAATAGTAGGGAATCATAACAATAATGAAATGATTTAATAACAGAGAGGAAGGGAGTCATAAACTGCAACAAACTCAATCTTTAAACCTTCTCACAACCTAACAACTCCATACGTATATATATAACAGCAGCCAGTTGACCCATCCATGAACAATCATTCAATAAAAATGACTTTCTTTCTAATGGAATTGGAATGATCTACAAGGAGGACAGGGCATAAGTAGATAAAAAAGTACTTCCTACAAAAATAAATCGCGTGTATGTCTACTTTGAGAAGTAACAAAGCATTCATTAAAGGACCGGTTATGCATGTTAACACCTGAAAATCTTGAAAAGTTCATCAATCTCTGAGTCACCAGCAAAAAGGGGCCGCTGGTTAACCATCTCAGCAAATATGCAACCAGCTGACCACACATCAACCGGAGTAGAGTAGTGCCTTGATCCAAGCAGTATTTCTGGTGCCCTGTACCATAATGTCACCACCTGAAACAATGAAGTCTACTGTTGGAAGTCAAAAGAAACAAGCTCAAACGGTCAACGATATGCAAGAAAATAAATATGAATAGAGTATGTGATTTTTTAAAGTCAATGAGACCTAGACATTTAGACATGATGCCACATACTAAAGAGAGGCATCATATGCGACAACAGTTTCTGCTCATAGCATAATAACTACTTTCTGGTCAAGTTTGAAATGGAACAACAGTTTCTGCTCAAAGCATAATAACTACTTTCTGGTCAAGTTTGAAATGGAACAACATGAGACAATGGTAATACAGGCTGGTTTGGCGATTTTGTTTCAAAGAGCTGAAACCATGTAAATACCTCATGAGTGAAAGTTCTAACAGGAATACCAAATGCTCTACCCAATCCAAAATCTGCAAGCTTTAACACATTGACGCGTCGATCTATCAGCAAGTTCTGAGGTTTCAGATCTCGGTGAAGAACTCTATGAGAATGACAATAAGCAATACCATGGAGCATTTGATACAGAAACATCTGCAAAATTGGAGATATTATTTCATTGATCAAGAACAAGAAGCCTCTCAACCCAAAAACCTTTTTACCATTAGGTGGTGATACTTTCTCACATTACATACTTGGATAATTATATATTTTAACTATTGTGTAAGCGTGCATCTCCTTCCTCTTCAACTAAGACTGCTAAACCAAGGCATGACAAGCATCATAAAGAAGTAATGCAACTGATGAAGCAGCTAAATATAACAATAATTGCAACCTCCAAAGAAATATAGATCTTAATCTTACTCACTTTTACAACATGGGGATCCTTAAAGAATTCAGGACATGACTCCATGTACTTCTTCAAATCCAAGTCAAGATATTCAAAGACTAGATATAATCTCTTCTCACTGTGAACCACATCCAGCAACCTGCTTCCAAATAATACGAAATTCTTTTCGACATTAGAGAAGGTAAACTTCAAAAATAGCCTGTGAAATAGTATTGCAACCCAAATTACTGTTATATACATGTGTGCATCTGTTCTTTAATCTCCAATTCCTAATTCAATCAGCAAAAGCACGAATGCTACTCCAGAAATGAACATAACACAATCATTCGCAGCATCGATAGTATCCCCCCTCCCCAGAACCTTCTGGTCCTCCTTCATTTAGAGTCGTAATTACAGAAAACTGAAATTCAAAAGGTGGACAACAGGTCAATCCAACAACATTACACCCTGGCTCCCTCACACATATATCACCAAAATGCTACCAACTAGACTATACCCGGAAGAAGCTCTTTTTGTATTGAGAGCATTTCCAAGTAGCAATCGATTGTGTCAGTAATAAACACTTTACAGTAAATGAACGATTGAAGCTCCTTACAAAAGGCAGTTCAGTTTGAGGACCCGAGCCTTCCCAATCCCAAATGAGAAAGCAGTCTCTAGAAGCTGAAATGTGATGTTTGAAACCTAAAATATATCTCACTTTTGACGATTGGTGTTTGAAACCTAAAATATATCTCACTTTTGACGATTGAACTTGAATTCTATATCCAGATTGGAACTGGACTTCACCGTCTTTAAAAAAATACACTTAAGGTACACTTTGCTTGCAATCACAGTCATATAGTTCATATTGGTTTTTAATAAACAACAATGGCCATATTATACCTCACAATGTTTACATGCTGCATCTCTTTCAAAAGAGAAATTTCTCGAATAGCCGTGCTTGGCACACCCTCATCTTCTTGCTCAAGCCGAATTTTCTTAAGAGCAACAATTACATTAGTTACAAGAGCACGAGCTTTGTACACCACACCATACGTTCCTTCACCAATCTTTTCAACTTTTTCATACTGCAAGTATCCCCAAATATTACCATCCAACGAAGCACAAAGTAAACAAGAAGAGACAAAGATACAGAGGAATACTCTGTTACCTGGTCCATTTAGGTCAATACGGATGAACTCCCTGAAAAGAGAAGCAAGACAAATAGGCAAGCAAACATTCAGTCAGAGAGGAGGTAATAAATAAAATACTATTTGTCAAGCTTAACAAGAGAAAATTATCAAAAGATAGTGTACACTCTACTGACTAGTAACATAACCATATTTTTCGCGTCAATGTAAGTGTGAGCAAGGTAAATGGCCCAAGGCACATGTGAAATAGACTTTGGACCTAGGCTATTCTTTTCAAAGCTCACATCGCTGAGTTTACAAAACCAAATACACATAAGAAATCAAAGGAGAGATCTCCGATTAACCAACATACTATCAGCTCTAACAACACCATATTCAAATAACAGAGGAATCGAGAAAATAGTTGAATCGTTCAAAAATTAAGAATAAAAGGCAATACATCCTGACCACAATTCAGCAAATGAATACAACCATAGACATACTTCAGAAGAAACGGAATGCTGCACTATTCCATCACCACAACGCTGAGCTTAGGAAACCAAATCAAATCTACATCTCTAGAAATATACACCAAAAAGGTGAACAAAAGTATCATAACTATGTGTTTGTGTGTAACATGAACTTCAGAAGAAATGGAATGCTACACTATCTATCAACAAAATAAGAAATAGAGAAGACCAAACACATCCAAATCTAGTAATCCACACCAAAAATAAAAACAAAAACATAAATAATGACACACATGAACACAAACAAAAGATATTTACAGCTACATATCTAGTATTAATACAGGGAAAAGATGAACAAAATATAGCAAAAAAACTACATGTGTGTGTGTGTGTCATGAACTTCAGAAGAAATGCAGTGCTACATTATTCCATCACCAAAACGAGTACAAAGAAGATCAATCACAGCCGTAAACCTAGTAATCTACACCGAAATAAAAACAAAAAACAATTACACATTCACAAAAGAAATGTACAGCTACATATCTCGTACAAATATACACTGAAAAGATGAACTAAAAATGTCAATAACCATATGTGTGGTGTGTCTGAACTTCAGTCCTACATTATTCCATCACTAAAACGAGTAACAGAGAAGATCAATCATGGCCTTAAATCTAGTAATTGACAACTAAATAAAAATAAAAACATAATGTACGGTTACATAAGCATAGTAGTAATACACACCAAAAATTCGACGAAAAAAATTGAAACAACTTCGTAAATTTATCTTAGGTATGGAAATTGAAAGAATCCAATTCGAGCAAGATTCGAATTAATTTTTTTTTTGGAATTGATCAAACTTTTTCGAGCTATATGTGTGTGCATTATGAACTTCAGAAGAAATTAAGTGCTATACTACTTCATCACTAAAACAACATTAAAATCTAGTAAACTAGAGCGGAAATAAAAATAAAAGCATAAATACTAATTCTAGTAATCTACAGCAAAAATAGAAGCAAAAACATAAACAATTACACACAGACACGGAAGCTACACATAAACAATTACACACAGAGAGAAGCTATGCACAGCTACATATCTAGTATTATACACAGAAAAGATGAGCAAAAGATATCAATAACCATATGTGTGCATCATGAACTTCAGAAGAAATTCAGTGCTACATTATCTCATCATTAAAATGAGTAACAGAGAAGATCAATTACATCCTCAAATCTAGTAGTATACTGCAAAAATAAAAACAAAAACACAAATAATTACGCACACACACAAAAAAAGGAACGTACAACTACATAAATAGTAATAATATACACCGAAAATATGGGAAAAAAATCAATAGCTATATGTCTGTATTATGAACTTCAGAAGAAATTGAGTGCCACATTTACTCCATCACCAAAACAAGTAACAAAGAAGATTAATCACAGCCTAAAATATAGTAGTCTACAGCGAAAATAAAAACAAAACCATGATATACAGATGCACATTAGTAATGTACACCGAAATTCAAATATAAAAAAATGTCAATAACTATATGAGTGCGTATTATGAACTTCAGAAGAAATTGACCGCTACATTACTCCATTACCAAAACAACATCCAAATCTAGTAAAGTAGAGCAAAAAATAAAAATAAAAGCATAAATAACACATTAAATCCTAGTAATCTACAGAAAAAACATAAACAATTACACATGGAGAAGAAATGTACAGCTACGTGCGTGTATATAATATAATACCATAAAGCGGATAGAATTTAGGAGAAAAGCGGGAAATGTGAGTGAAAATCAGTATACCGTTTCACATTCACCTTAGCACGGCGTAGATGAACTCACCGTCGTCACGCGGAGAATCGGAGATGAGAAGCTGCTTCGACTCTGGCGGGAGAGAGAGAGAGCAAATGTCGCCGTAAAACTGTTTTGGACTGGAGTCACAGCTTTACTCTTCTTCGGTCTTTCATATATATAGAGGCAAAAAAGATCAATTTGTTGAATAATTTGTGTTTTTTTTTACGCAAGTTTTATGGATCCATTTATTTTTTAAAATGGTTTGGTTTTTTCATAATTATATTGTTTAATTTTGAAAGATTACGTGGAGTTCCATTATTATTAATAAGATATTTCAAATTTGAACTTTGAAAATGAAATAGTTTTTGACAAAGAACATGAAGACAAAAATCAATAATTAAGTAACTCCTCAACGTAGAGTTCTACTTGAAAAAGTAGGGATAGCAGTAGCTTTCTATGGAGAGAAGAATCAATAATTAGCTTTTTGAAAAAATTTCAAACAAACAATTTGAACGAAAATTTTCAATTTCCTATTTTATTATGTTCAACTTTATGTATTTTTTTCATCTATTGGGTGCATTGAATATACAAAATTGGTTATAACAACGTTTCTCTTATTCGAGGAATGTTGTATATAGTGCTAACGATCTAATAACTAACTTTGTAGCTTATGCTCCTACCTAATATCGACCAATATCAAGAAAGATGTCCAATTTAATACGGCTACTATGAAATATTTACTCATGAGTGACTTTTTGATATGAATCTGAATTAGTTAGGTCCAAAGTGAACATCAAACAACAATAACATACACTATGTAATCTTACAAGTATGGCTAGTATTTTACTTGATTTTTGTATATGCCAAACTTCTAATATATATGTATTAATTCAGGATAACTTACACAAATTTTACTAGTTTATACATGTACATGTTGCTTCTAGATACATGTATCAAATACATGTGGCCAAAATCAAGTGCAATTTATTTTAAATATAATGTATTCAAGGGAATGAAATATGTGGACTATCTCACTCGTTCGCCTCTTTCCCTCTCTCGCTCACCTCTCTCCATGTGCATTTGTATTTCAAAATATATTTGGTACTTCAGACACATGTATCAAGTGTGATTGGCACGTATTTAGAATCATCCACATCTTGTCTCTCTTCTTCTCTCGTTCACCTCTCCAATCGCAAAAATACATGTGTGTATTCATATTTATTTACAGTTAGTAGATTCTCAACACATACAAACCAAAACTATTGGATTCGACTGAGCCCGAATATTATACTGTGTATCCATGTTCTGAGATTACACATACCAAAAATGTTGATCCATTTTAGGCCAAAACATAAAGACGTCAATCTGAATCAAAGCTCAAATATCCAAACATAAGCCATTCCATTATGTATAATCAACCAATAGGTCAAATGACATAAGCTCACAAGGAAACACAAAGAAAAATGTTACAATGACAGCATAGTTGATACACAGAAGAGATTGCAATTCTCCCCCTTACAGCACACAACAATTCTTCATGGCCTCAATTATGTAGGATATTAATACACTGCAAAAGAATTTAACTCAGTATAAGCTTGATAAGAAACACCAAAGATATAAAGCGAAGTATAAAGAGAGAATAGCTGGTAAGATTCATTGTTTACTTTTCTGAGCTGGTATACATATATTATACATGATTAGGTTAATCATTCACAAAGGATACCAAAAGTGAAGGAGGTAAGGATATCAGCTTACCGACATGCCTAGAGACCCTGTTCAATGAGATAGTCACCCAGCCTTTCAACAATCATATTACACTGGCCAGGAGTCATCGGCTCATCATATATTCCAATGATCAAGGCCTGGTTAGTCTTCTTAACAGTGATACCACCGGGACCCTGAAAATACGGAGGAGCAAGTCAGGATGACAAATTATACAAGGCCAAATGCTGCCATGAGGGGACTTCACCACATAATCTGAGTTAAATTTCAGTATCTCCTGTGAAGAGTTGTGTAGTCTGCTTTCATGGATTACAGCAGGGAAAATGCCAGCACAGTATACCCACACCACTTCAATGGTGTTTGTTTAGAATAATTAAGAAAACAAAAGTGTGTGCTCTAACAATTCAAAACTTGGCATCCGTACCGGCAGAGTTCCTGAGTTCAAATCTCACTGTCACTCATTAACAAGAAGACTTTCCATGTGTTTGAGCTATGAAAAAGGAGTCAGACCCACACATGTGGGGCATACTAAGACATAATTAAGTAAATAAAAGTCAATTCTCTCTAGCCGCTTAGGCTTTTAGATAAGATGGCCAGACAATTCAACAATCTTGATTCAAATTGGTCTTCACAGATCTAACTTGAAATGAATGGATCATCTCATGGAGAGAGGAAATAATAAAAAAGACAAAAAAAGAAAACAAGTTTTTGTACCAAAAACACTTGCATATAATAACTGAAAATCAGCATGAACTGCCTCGAAAGTTAAGCTTGTTTGAGCATCTCAAAAGGTTCAAGTGATAGTTTATGACACTTCCCTGCCTTTTTTTATTTTGATACAGATAAGGAAAAAAAAATTATACTCAGGATTCAGACCTGAGACTATGCATTGTTTAGATTAAAGATACTCAACATCCCACAAGAAGAATACTTGCAATGCAGTAGTAGAAAACCAGGGTCTCGTACCTTCTTGCCTCGTATAACAGCTCCTGCCTCCCCTTGAATCACCATATACTTTGTTCCCCCAAGATGTAAACCAGTTGGAGCAAGTGATCCAGGTTCAGCAAAGTCATTCATTATGGCTGTTATTTCTTCTGGTTTAAACTGTCATAAGAGAACACCATTAGTGACAAGCTCACCAAGTTAGTTCCATATTGACGCAATTCTACCTCGCTTCCAACAAGCAAGCCTTTGCCCAAAGGAATGGTGTTGGGCAGTTAAGTAAATGAAGAAAATTTATAAAGTTGATATAAACCATGAAAAAGCAACACTAACCCAAAAGGCCAAAACAACCCCCAATACATCCAAACCATCAAATTCATCAGTAAAACCCAACATTTTAAAACATGCAATTTAAACACAAATACAAAATCAAAAGCTTGAGAAATAACAAAATTCAGGACTTTTTCTTCAAGTGGATACAACAATTTGATTGCCAACTCATGCTGAATCAATAGTTTTCCTATTTATTGACTGTTGCAAAACTAGTTTTCCTATTATATTGACTGTTTCAAAACACTAGCTTTGCATAGAGACAAGTCATAGATATCAACTTCTAGTACTGTCTTTGGAGGAAGATATCAATTTCTACTAAGTTATTGCAGGGATCAATCTGGAACTCTCTACCAGCCTTCCTGTGCATGCTGACGGCAAACTGCATCAAGCGAGCAGCCTGTTGGGGTCCTGGGGACACTCTCAAGGGCTGGCCTCGACTACTCAGATTAGCGTCTAAGGTCCCCATACAAACTAGGGGATTCTATGAGCAGGTCGTTGCCTCAACAAAATGCCAGAGACACTTGACATATGTGACGGCAATGCCCTGCGAGCAATTTTTGGCAATGGCGAAACCTCTGTAGTGATTGAGCACTAGAGGCACCACTTCTAGAGTCTTGTAGTCGACTTGTGACCATGGCTTACATTTGGCCTTACAAGCAAGTGCCTGCTGGCCAACATGATGTTGCACTATGCGGGAAAATTGCATGTAGCAAGGGCAACGTTTGCCAATGCTATGAGATATTTGTAGGCATTATACGACCGGCACATGCCAGCCCCAGGCTTAAGCAGTACCCTACTACGGGAGGGCATCAGCCATGTACGCCATGGAGGTAGAAGGCTAATGTCAAGCTTGAGAATTGAACTATGTTCGCGCAAGTGATGCTCAGCGCCAGGAAGAGACGAGCATGTCCAGAGCTTCCCTGGGTGCACGTAGCCGAGACCAGCATATGAGATGCACTATAAGGCTATGCTAACTAGTCAAAGGCTGAAACCTTGACATGAAACAAGCGGTGTAATTAAAGCTAATCCTCCGAGCTACTAGGGCAAGACTAAGATGAGGCAGGCTTCACCATAGGCATAAGGTGTGCCAAGAGACCTAAAATAAAAGAAGGCTGTCTTGTGGTCTAATGGCACTGCAAGGGCTACACTAGCTATTTGCATCTCTATGCGACCATTTAGGAGTGAGCCCATGATAAAAATGGCCATCTACAGATACTGTAAATGAAAGGTATAACTCCAAGAGCAAGCTAGGATAAGGTTAAGAAATGACCACCTACAAATACTTTTCTCTTCTCTTTTTCCCATTAGATATATTTGTAATACTAAAACACAACAAAACCCTTCTTCCAAGAGAACCCCACACTTTTTCCTTTTCATTCAGCCAACTATACAGGAAGGCAACAAGATTGCAAAGCAAAATAACCTAATCCAAACAAAACACACAAACTACCTGCAATCCTAAACTAGTTGGGTCAACTATATGAATCTCTCTACCCATTCCAACACTAAACAATTTATCTAAGATTGCAAAGCAAAATAACCTAATCCAAACAAAACACACAAACTACCTACAATCCTAAACTAGTTGGGTCAACTATATGAATCTCTCTACCCATTCCAACACTAAACAATTTATCTTAAAAAGCAATTTAACAATTCTCTAAAACCATCTC
>DF357801.1:59893-88103 GCA_000787875.1 Solanum virginianum
CCCATCAAGGTTAGAACATATAGGAAGAAATCACCTAGTATTTTTATTGCTGATGAGAATTGAACATGAGACCTCATGGTGTTTAATGCAAGGTTAGACATTATCAAGCAAATTCAGAAATCATTCTAGGATTCTAAGTCGTCGATTGTGAAGTATGCATGCACCAGCAAGAACATATTCGGTCTAATCCCATAAGTGGGGTCTGGTAATGAAAAGAAAAGGGAACCTGGTGCGTGAAGTACATCCGTCCATGTAAGCATCATTAACTGATTGTATGGCTTGATTGAACATGTGATGTATTGGTCAAACGGGGATAACTTTACCTTGCTCTAAGGTTCTCCTTCTGGTTTAAGAAGAACAAAAGACCGGAAAAGGAGAAAAGGAAGGAAAAATTCAAGTTTTTATTTTTCAGTAATTGGATCAAGTTAAGCACATTGACTGATTTCTCAACTCAGGATTTGTCTGAACTGCTTTTGATTTTGCTGAACTGGTTTTGTGGTGCTTTCAGTTTTCTTCTTGTTGATCAACAGCTTTCTACTTAATATGCTGTCATATATATCAACAACTGTCCTTCTCACATGCATTGTGAAGTGTAGTATCTATCACTGACATTAACCTGGTTCATCAACATCTTCAGTCATGTTTGTCTATCATCTTGATCAGGAAACTGCATGAGTTAGGAATTGATGGTCATTTCTGGGGATTTGACATAACTTGCATCAATTGAGTCGACAACTTGGTTGGGTTTAATGGGGACTGACCATATGATCTAAGGACAACTTTGTTGTCTTCTTTCTGTGGGTTGCAGCAAGTCTTCTATAACTACTATTGTTTTGCTAATTCTCAGATTTGCCTTTTATCTAGCTTTTTTGTTTTTGAAGCGACTCCTCCATCTTCTGTATCAAGCCCTCTTCCTATGCTAGTTCTACGTCTTGATTTCCTTTTTCTTCTTTCTTCTTTCTTCTACTTGGTCCACTCCTTTCTTTTGTCTTTTCTCTGTCTCATTGCTTGTTCTGTAGTTCTACGTGTTGTCAGGGAATAAATCTTGCAGTTAAAGTTGCTATTGACAATTGTAAAGCAATTGAGGCATATTGCTTTTAATTTTTGCACATTTAAAAACAATGAAAATTTTCATCCTATGTTCTTTGTCTCCTTTCCCCTCAGTGATCTGATTATAATGTAAAATTTTTATATGAATAGGTATTGGATGCTACCGATGATGAACCTTGGGGCCCCCATGGTACTGCATTGGCTGAAATAGCTCAGGCCACAAAAAAATTGTAGGACCTCATCAATAAAGTTGCTAACTCTTAACTATTTTGGATTTTTGGAATTTGTTCTCATCACAAAGGTAAGTTTGTTGACCTGTCGATTACTGGTGCATTCTGCAGCTCTGAGTGTCAGATGGTTATGAATGTGTTGTGGACAAGATTGCCTGAAACAGGAAAGAACTGGCGTTATGTCTATAAGGTCTGTACTATATCTTTTTATGGTATCAAATTTTGTAGATAAGTGTATACAAAACTAAGAACCTGTAGAAAATAGAAGGAAAAAAAATTAAAAATTCAAGCTTCTGGTGGTCAATTTTGTTTACATATGGTTTTCTTTCTATACCTTCTCCTTCTTAAATTTTATCTTAGGTCTAATAGTTGTGAAATAATTTTGTTACCAGTCGTTGGCTGTTATAGAGTATCTGGTGGCACATGGATCTGAACGAGCACTTGATGAGATCATAGAACACACCTATCAGATCTCAGTACGTATTTTTGTGTCATTATGTTAAATTTCTTTGCCAGTGCCTGAAGTGACATTGTTTCATAGTCATACTAAAAAGAGTTTGGTCTTTAACCTCCTCATTGTGTATTTACATGTTTCTCTGTTTCCTTTTGCTACTCAAGTCTCTCACGAGTTTCGAGTATGTTGAACCCAATGGGAAAGATATGGGAATAAATGTGAGGAAAAAAGCAGAAAACATTGTGGCACTATTGAATAACAAGGAAAAAATACAAGAGGTTAGAGAAAAAGCTTCTGCAAATCGTGACAAGTAAGAAAATGCTTGAGTGTCTGACTTTGCTTTAGATTACTTAAGAGTCGTTCGTAACTAGTTGCATGGTCATGATGGAAATGCCAACTTTTAGGTACTTTGGACTGTCTTCTTCCGGAGTAACATTTAAGTCAAGCTCTGCCTCTTTCAATAGCAACAGCAACTTTCAGCGTGGTGATCGATATGGAGGTTTCGGAAGTGATGGTAATTCATTTAACGATAGTTACAAGAAAAAGGATCGGTATGGTGAAGATAAGGTTGACCAAAGTACTTTTAAATCAAAAAAGGGGTCATCTCATTATGGCAGGTTTGTATGATTTTCTTTTTTCTACATTATGCTTCACTTTATCCTATTTATTTTATTGCACTCTCTCATTCTTAACCATGTACTGATGGTTGAGAAACTTGTGTGATTCATATGGGTTTGTGGTATGGGGTTTTTAACTATTGTTTTCCTTATAGTTGCTAATGGCGTGTAATGTACTCATGCATAACCATCCAATTGCCTGTTTTGAAGATTATGCAGAAGATGAAGATATATATGCCTAGAAAAATGATCAATAAGTTCTTTTTCTTTCATATATTAGATCAGTGAAGAAAAGGGCGACATGCTTGAGGCTGAGAATCTTTTGTTACCATCTTTCCTCCTTTCTCATTTTGTCCCTACTGCATGACTTTTTACTCCAAATTGTTTTTTATATTCTAGATTTATTGGAAGAAGCAAGTCTAAATCTAGGCTCTTCAATTGTCCTGACCAGGCCCATTTTTATATCAGTATGACATGGTTATGAGCATTATCTATGGACCATACACATGCACTAAAACCTTCTTAGAAACTTAACATATTCCTCAGTTACTCATACCTGAGTTCACATAGCATGTTTATTAAAAAAAAATTGTTTGTTTTGGTTATCTTTTGCTCTATAATCAGGAAGGTGATTGTAATTGGCAAAGAACTGCTAGAATCTTCCAGAAAGAACCAACTACATTTGGATTAATCTTGTTCCAAATCTTGTAGCTTTCTTGACCACCTTTAGGATTGCTATAAAGCAGGTTAATGGATTTGTAGGCTTCTGTGTCTGAAGAGAGTGATGCAGAGTGTAGGGTAGGCTAGAGAAAATAGAGTGTTAATGGGTTTGTAGGCTTCTGTATCTGAAGAGAGTGATGCAGAGTGTAGGGTAGGCTAGAGAAAATAGAGTGTTCTGTTGTCTAGCTTCTATTGACTGAGAAGAGTAAGAAAGCATATAGAGAAATGTTAAAATAGACAAATCAGAGAAGAAAAGGCAAGTGGAACCGAGTTGTATTAGTTATTTTGATTTGATGGAGAGGGACTTCTATCTCTTTTTTCTATATTGGTTCTCTTCTCATTTAGGTCTTCAGTTTTCTAAATAGATGTCTGCGTAAACTGTTCCATGCATTCTTTCAGGCCTCAGTTGTTGTTTAGTCTCCCTCCTGCATGTTTAGACAGCTTATTTTTACCTGTTCAAATTTCACTTTTTCTTGTTCGTATCACTGTTAGATTTAGCATTCAAATCAACTAAAGTTTAAGTGACTATCATCACACACAATGGTTCCTAGTGTTGCATTTTTAACCTGATGATATCTCCCTTTTCTTGATTTTGAGAATATTTTGCAGCAAGGTGCAAACCACTGTTTCAGCTAGTGGATCAAATACACCAAAGAGAGTAGGCAAACCTGACAAAATTAGTTCTAGTCCTTCACAACGCGCAGCTACATCTTCAAGTAAATATGAGGAAGATTTTGATGATTTTGATCCTCGAGGGACTTCAAGTACTAGTAAGTATCTTAAAAACTATCTTTAACATTTGCAATGCTAGTCTATTCTAGGTTTTCCAGAAGGCCCTCAATTTCCAAGTCTGCATAATGTTTTGCATTTAAAGGTGATGTCACTAAAGTTTTGCATACAAAGGCGACATGTCACTTTTACGGACTGGGTGGTTTGTGCCTAAGATAAGCAGAAGTGGAAGAATTTTCCTTGGCCTCACAAAAGCTTAGGTTCTTTCCAAGTGGGGAAACCGAGTAAATTGTAAACAGATGTTGGCTGGACCCTCTCACGAGTTTCGAGTATGTTGAACCCAATGGGAAAGATATGGGAATAAATGTGAGGAAAAAAGCAGAAAACATTGTGGCACTATTGAATAACAAGGAAAAAATACAAGAGGTTAGAGAAAAAGCTTCTGCAAATCGTGACAAGTAAGAAAATGCTTGAGTGTCTAACTTTGGGTGTTCTGGAACTTATTTTCTTTTTTCTCCAAGGAAATGACTTGAGATATAAAGGAAAATAAGTCAATTCTCCAACTACAAGGGAAAAAACATAAGAAGAAATCCTAAAAATTTCAAAGAACTGAGAACTAAATAGAGTGAAATCTTCATTGTGGTCAGTGTAGCTGTCTTTTCTCATGATTTCATGTATCTTCATTATATGCTATATGAGGTAGCTTTAAGATAATATTTTAATGCTCAAGTCATAGCGTCAAATTTCCTTCTGCAAGTCTTTAATTTTTATTTTGAGACAGAAACATAGTTGTGTAATTTTATTTATTTATTTTTTAATGTTTATACCCTCTTCTGCCTGCACCCTTTCTTTCTAGTATTTGTTCATGTAGTCAGCCTGTTGCTTGTGCGAGTAGGGGTCCCGCAATTACATCTTTCTTTAGTCGACCAGTCTCTGATTGATTGATGTTGTTCTTTCGACTTCAAGTAAAAGTTTTTAAGGACTTGATTTACTGAAAAATGGAAAGAACACCTAAGGATCTCAAAGTTTTGTTCTCAACCTTCCATGAATTCGGATGAGGCAATTCTTAAGTAAATGTCTTTTCTTATGCAAATTATTTAAAGGAAGATTCTTGCTGATAATTAATTCATCTGAAACCTATTCCATGCCCAATTTATCTTATAGCTAGTTAGGGATTGAGGTGCAGTTGTTTCTTTGCATTTAACTACTTCGTTTAATTGCCAAGCAGAGCCTTCTACAGGAAACTCTGACCAAGTAGATCTATTTGGGCAAAATTTGATTGGTGACCTCTTGGATGCGCCAACACCTGTTCCAGCTGATAATTCTACTGTCACCAGTCATCCATCAGAGGTTGATTTATTTGCTGACGCCGATTTTGTATCAGCGAAACCACAGTCTAAGGCGGGGGTAACCTCTTGGTCTCCGGTTCATGCTTCTTTGCCATTTTACTTTTTTGTTTGTTAGTTATAAATTGACCATCTGTTCTTTTCTACAGATAAATGTAGATCTGTTTGCTTCCCAGCCTTCGTCTTCACCTGTTGCTTCTTCAACAATGGATTTCTTTGCTGCACCAGATCCTGTTGTTCAACCCGATGTCAGATCTTCAAAACCAGTCCAGACAAATACTACTACGGTCGATCCATTTGCTGCAGTTCCACTAAATAACTTTGATAGTTCTGACCCTTTTGGTGCATTTGTTTCTCCTGCTGATCCTACATCAGTACCCAATGCAAGTGCCACTAGTGGTGGGAATCAGCAGTCTCCTAACAAATTACACAACCTTGAAGCAAAGCCCACACCGAAGAAGGATAATTTTCAAGTCAGCTCTGGAATATGGGCTGATTCGTTGAGCCGTGGACTCATTGACCTTAATATTGCTGCACGTAAGTTTCTCAGCGACTTAAAATTACACCCTTAGCTTTAGAGTAGAACCAGACAGTAGTTACTTATTGTATAGATGATTGTACTTAACATATGTCATACTGTTTCCCTTGCAGCCACAAAGGTCAACCTTGCAGATGTAGGCATCGTTGGTGGATTGACTGATGGTTCAGACGTGAAAGAAAAAGGTCCGACCACTTTTTACATGGGTAGAGCCATGGGTCAAGGAACCAAACTTGGCCAATCTGGGTTTACGTCCACAGCAACAAGCGCAGATGACTTTTTTTCAAGTCATCAAAACTATCAATTTGGCAGCTTCCAAAAGTGATTTTTCATCAATACAACGGATATTCATTCTCCCCAGCTTCCACTCAGTATTCATTTGTGAATTTCACAGCTTAATTGAAGTAGAGAAGAGCAGCGTATCGGTGCAAGTTAGGAAAGTGATCAATGTAGTGTCAATGCCATGCAACTAAATGCAGAAATATTCTTGTACTTGGATCTTATGAATCGTGTCATAGGCATTTCCTATATTTTATATAAAATAGTTGTCACTCCTATTTTGGCATTTGCTTGTCTACACTAGCTGATACTATTCTGAGTTGACCCAGTCAGAAGATCACCAAATTGCTCCTAATGGTTTGATGCCAATGTTTCAAAAATCTAGTGGTAGATGTAGACCACTAAGGAATGGAGGTGAGATGGTTGGGATTCCACCAGAGGTCTCAGATTAGAATCTTGAGAGTAAAGAATGTCTTGTAAAGAGCACTTTATCGACCTTTAGTGGTCTGCCTGGTGGGGATTTAGATCAATGAACCAGTGGAATAACAAGGTAGAGTAGTTTGCCATCCTTCTCAATATGTCAAGAAGGAGCTAATGTAGAACAAGTCACCTAAACATATAATTTCAGAACTATAACATCAAAAATTAGCCACAAACATAAGGGTGCAACAAAAAGTGGTATGAGGAAATCTTCAGGTATGTTAACTACGAAGTGGCTCACCAACGGAGTTAGAAAAGAAATCCAATTAGAACAATACAGTCAACGAGGTAACAACAAATAGACCAAAAAAAACTCATCATCTTGGATAAAGTACATGGTCACATTTACAATCCAGTAAGAACTACCTATAGATGAAAGAAATCTTAATCAACACTGTTTTCTCTCTTCTTGTATGGACTGAAAAATCCGAGCAACAGATTCTGTAGCTGACCTGGCATTGTGAGGTATAGCTTTGATTGCTCGGGCAGGGCGTTCAGGAAAACGAGGCTGAGGCCTAAGAACGGGATTGTCAACAGCTGGAGAAGTTGGGAAGAGATGAAACGCACTCCTTCCTCTCATGGAGTTGTCCATGTCTACTCCACGAGCTCTTTCACTCGGACTACTTGCAGTGCTGGCCTGCAACTCAGAGTCTCTAGAGGGAAACAATCTCACAACCTCTGGCACGGTTCCATCATTCTCACTCCCAACATTAATTGAGTTCTGGTGCTGAATGTTAAAACCAGCTCGCCCTCCTGATAACTGACCTTGAGAATGCGTTGCAGCAACCTGATTCGATTGATATTGAGCTGGAGATGGGGTTGTGGGATTCATGACTGGCATGCCAAAGGGACGAAAGTAGCCATGACCAGTTGGAGGTGCAAAGGGAAGTCCATATGATGGAGCTAAAAAGTTTCCTGTCATTGGAGTCGACCCTGGGGGTCCACAACCTCCATATACTGGACTTATGACAGCAGGTCCACGGTGTGGCTTGTATACGAGTCCCTCAGAAGGAGACGTCACAGGTATCAACCATTGGTGCCCCTGAGGTTGATTGAAGCACCAAGGGCTCACAACGGAACCATATTTTACCGGTGTTGGTAGTTGTTTTTCTGAAAGTGGTTTGCAGTTAGAAGGTTGGCTACCATTTTGTACAGAAGAAAGTGATGCCTTTCCCACATCATTTTCAGCATTGCATTCCCTCCTAGATTTAGGCTTCTCTGAAGCATTCTTGAGCCTTGAATCAATTATAGGTGCTTTGACACTATGCTCCAAAGAAATTATCTTAGTAGACAACGTCTTTAAAGGTTTACCTATATAAGCATTACCATCGAGATTCTCATTAGACGAACCAGCTATCAGTCTCTGGACCTATTGAGTAACAACGGGAAAAATTTAGCAAAATGCCAAGTCCAATGGAAGATGGAATGTTAATCTCAGTGCAGATACAAGATGCAATTCAGCCTCGAAGTTGCCTTACCTTGAGTAGTCGATGCAACTCAAATACTTGACCTGCAAGCATTCTCTGTTGGCTGTACCAGGACAATAGAGACAGAATCAAGATAACAAATAACAGATAGAAAAAGACTAGCAGGAAGTAATATCAACACAGAATAGAAGTAATACAAGATTAATGTACAGTTGAAAATCAGCTGGAAGAAAGAGAACCACCAAGTTGGCCTAAATATAACAACAAGAACTCAAGAAATGATCACGCGAGATGGGCAAACAATAATGTAAGTTCATGAAAAGACTCGTAATGCTTGAAGAAAAGAGTCTCTATGTGCAAATAGACAACCAATAGGTTTTCTTGCAGTGTTTCGATCAGTTAAATGACTGGTGAGTAACTGAGTCTCCACTATGACTCAGAAATGGGGAAAGAGTAGGGGCCAGTCTTGTTTTTCATTTTTCTTTTGAAGAACCTGTAATATTGTTGGAATGAAATGGATTAAGATGCAACAAAATGGACAATGAGAATCCATAAAGCCAATATAAACAGCTTGGGTTGAGTCGTAGTTGTTAATATGTTAAAAGAACAGAGCTAGTTTCTTACTCTACAATACAAGTAACCATTTTTTCCACTTTATCTTAGTAGCTCAGTTGTTCATATTTGCACAAAATGATAAGAAAATGAAGATGTCAAGCTCAAACAATCAATCAGCTATGACCAAGAAACCACACTCACTTGGCAATAGCTCGTCTTGCTTTCCAGAAATGTTTCTGTCCAATCATTCTAACAACATCATCAGGAGATACTTCCATTTCAGATTCGTATTCGACCAGGGAAGTCTCTGACAGTTCATCACTGTGGTCCAAATCTCCTGTTTGTGATGACTTACATGTCTCGTCTTCCTGGGAGTCTGTATCATTAATAAGGTCATTAATTTTATCCACTCTTCTGATGAAAAGTCATTCAAATGAAAAGAAAATTACCATCATCAACATCAATGACAGATCCAGGTAAGACAGTGCAGTCAACTTGAGAGTCAGATCTGAATTCCAATTGTACTATATTGGTCTTATGTGATTCACCAAGGGTATTAACAAGATTCTCTCTCGGTTTATAATGCGAGAGTTGATCAGACCGCTTCAAAGTACCTTCTCGCTTATCCATAGATAAAGAATCTGAGGTACCTTTAGAATAGTCGTCTGTGCTTACTGCACGCTCCTTGGAGTTACCAAAAGGGTAAGCCCGGCGCACTAAAGCTCCCGCTCCAAAAGTGGGAAATCTAAAATCTTCCTTTTCTGTTTGCTTTCTAGACTGAACTTCCCACAATGGAGTATTTGAACCAGAACTACAGCGATGCGACTTCTCAACTGGATGTTTTAATGGAGGAAGTTGTCTTGAGAAAAATACACCTCTTTCGTGTTCATTCTCCTACACAATTCTCAGATATAACAAATTCAAACAACCAGAACACCTACTATCCACAACAACAACAACAAAAACATACTCAGTATATTCCCACAAGTGAGGTCAACATCAAGCAACCTTGAAACCAGCCACAGGGAGCACCACAAGGAGAAAGAAAGAGAGGACATAGAAATGACATATTTAACGTGGATTAAGCATCAAAGTCAGATAAAGAGACCTATCTAAGAAAAGAGAACTCATCGGCATAGTTGAAATGCATCCTCCCGGAGCATTTAAGTGAAGAATAGGGAGAGTAGTTATAATTCTTGGTAAAGAAGAGCGTTCCAATGTAAGAAGTCCTACACAAATGGACAAATCCACTTGGTGATTTCTTCTCATATGCCTAAACCTTGGTGGACAGAGTTATCCGATATTTGTGCTAGTGGGAGGTAGTAGGTGCCTCGTGGAATTTGTCGAGGTGCACACAAGTTAGCCTAGACATGCAGTTACCACATAGAAAAATGGAAATGCAAGCAAAAGGTCCTGACCTAAAACCATTGGCAAAATCTAGAAAATATCTACTATGAAGTAAAATACAATTATTTGAACTTGGTTTACCTGGCTTGAGTGAGAAGGGACCAAACTTGCACTGTTACTACTGTCAAGAGGAAAATCACCAGGGCTGTATCGTTGAGAAGGGATACTAAGGTGTTCATAAAGAGCCATCTTGTTCCTTGGAGGTGCTCTTGGTCCTCCTTTTTCTGTATCATTAACATGAAGCCTTGGAAACATAGGCCCCATAGTTTCCTCTTCACCTATGCCTCTTTTCATCTTTCTCTGCCACACTAATTGCCCTCCAAAAATCGCGAATAATAGTTCCGCCCCTCTATGCTTCTCCACTTACCCCTCTTCTAGTCTTTTAACAGTTGCATCAAATTACTTTTTTAAGTGGTATGCTGCTTACGCCAGCTTGCTCACACCTCAACTATTTCACGAGATACCTACTAACACCCATCAGCACAAGTATAACAAAGTACTATAGTTAACACTGACTAATTCAAGAATCCCCATGAACAGCCTTCAACCAGTCAAATAATCACTAAGTCACAAACTCAAAAGTCAAAATCATCCCATTTCCACAAGAAAAAAAACAAGAAACTGAAGGTTTAAATGTAAAAATCTGTTCTTTTACCACAAACTGCTCAAAACTAATCTGACTCACTTGAGAAAACAATGGAATCAGTACCATAAATCAAAATCAGCTCTTTAACTCAAACCAGACACTTCCAGCGATACCCAAAAGTAAAAAAGACACAAACTTTGCTTTGAACAAGAAGAAAGTATCTTCCTCACAGTACCATGATGGACACAAGGTTAATGTTGGGATAAACAGTAAAGGAGAAAAAAACAAGAAATTAAATGAAGAAACAAGAAATGATTCCTGAAACAGGAGAAGGGATCATGGGTTCTTGAAAGAGTAATCTAGAGAGGTTTGGGAAAGAGCCAACAAAAGTTGGACCATGGAGCCATTATGAACAGAAAACATATTAAATAGTTTTGTTTCAAAAATATTCCAAAAACAATAATTATTTCACATTCAATGTCCGATACTCATTTTGAAAGTGAATTAATCTAAATTCACGTTACATGACGTCCATTCAGAAAAACTCTCTTCATAAAAAAAATTCATATCTAAACTCAAAACACACTTATTTTAGTTAAGAAACGAATAATTTCGTCCAAAAGCATCACATTTTAGAATTAAATATTAATGTTTGGAATAGTGATTGAGACTCCACCAAATTTTTAATGACACATTGCCAACTTGGCCAATTATAAACCAAGAAAGTGCCTCTTTTTTAATAAGTAAATTTGATAGGCTGACAAGATTTTTGTTTTTAAGTAAGAGGAATATAATATTAATTTACTACTAGTGTTATCCTCAAGATCTCAACTATTTATATTTTTTTGAGGATCTTCAAAATATTTTGCCTATTCAGCATTTTCTTTTTCTTTAATTAAATAATTAAAATGTACAGTTTTTATTCCCTTGTTTGTGAATTGATCTTCACAAATTTAACAAATTATATAGCATTACATTTTTTGTCTATTCATTTTTTTATGATAAGTACTTTGCATTATCACTCCATTTTTAAAATAATATAGTTCACAAAATAGAATATGAGCTATATTGAATTGGACGTTGAATACTAAATGTCAAATATCAGGAAAGTTAATTTAAATTTATCGATATTCGAAGGATCAAATACAGTATTATCCCCCACCCCCACCATCATCATTTTTTTTATTTTTTTATTTGGTGGGGGGGACGGGGGAGGGGAAGGGGTGTTATATCCTTTCTTATAATAAAAAGTGAAATCAATATTTGACAATAACTAAAGTGATAATAACACTTTATTACAGATCATAATTATTTTAAAAAACAAAAACGTTAGTGATTAAGATCTTAAAGATGATTAAATTAATTCAGAACAACAAAATAGTCAAGCTCCAAAGCGAAAATCGAACCCCATTATAAGGGAAAATAAAAGAAAATTACTCATTAAATCGAAATAATAAAGATTGACAATAACAAAAAAAAAATTCAAGGGCAAAGTGGATTTCTTCCTGGTCCTCCAAAGTGAAATTCAGGTTCTTCAACATAATCACCCACATATTGAGTTCTATAACAATCATATTCCTCAGAATAAGACTCAATAATTTGTGGAAATCTCAACTCCATTGTATTATCAAGAATTCTCATATACTTCATAAATCCAGTATTTGGAAATATATAAATTGGAAAAGCTCCACTTCCCATTTGTGTTTTTGTGTGAGGATGTCTCCCTACATCTTTGCTATAAACTTCACCACCCCATTGTACTGTTTCTGCATGGATTTCTAGTCCACCTTCAAAGATATTTGATGGCCAATATCCTATGTTGATTGATCCTCCATATTGTAGCCACCAATTGCTAGTATTCAAATCCTAATACATAATTAATTTGCAAAAAAAATGAGAAATTACATTATGATATACGACCAAACAGTATGATCTCACAAGTAGGATTTGATCGATGATGGTACTACATGCATGGTGTGTGCGCAACCTTATTCCTATCTTGTGAAGATAGACATCAGATTGTTTCTGATAGACCTTCGACAAATTATTATAATAAGGTGATCAAAAATTGAAAATCTTATATTCCTAAAGCAAGAAAGAGTTATAAATCAATATAATCTCACAAGTGAAATCTTAGGAGGATACTGCATGCATGGTGTGTACGTAGTTTTGTCCCTATTTTATGGAGATAAAGAACAAATTGTTTCTGATAAAGCTTCGACAAATTATTATAATGAAGTGATAAAAAATTTATTTTATATATATATTGAGACGGATAATTTCTATAGTTAAACAACAGAAGAACAAAAGAACATGAATTAGCGAGGAATAAATTTTGTAGCTATAAACAAAAAAATTTTGTTGTTGCTTCTATTCAATGATAGATCATATCATAAAATAATGTTAGGTATGGACTATTTTACAATATATTATTGTGGTTAATTTATGATTTTTTTTTTGTGTGTGTGGGGTTCAAATGATAAAAAATAATAAAATGTGTATGATGATAATAAATTACTTTACTAACCTTGTAGATATAAATTGTAATTGAATATGGAAGACTATTTTGAGTTGATATTGGATATATAGCAGCACCAAGTGCAATCTCATGGCTGGTTTGTACAAAACCAGGGCAAGTTAAGTCAAAGCAACCTGTGTTTCTTGACCCATCATTCTATTTATCATTTCAAAATACAAATATAACTTAAATTAGTTAGTACATGATTAAATAATTATGACCAAGAAGTGAAGATGTATCTAAAAATACTTACAGTCCAATAAGTGAAAAGTCTTGTTTGCCTATCACCATAAACTCTTGGATTTACCTAAAATGTTACATGTCAACTATTTAAAAAGATTTAAGTATATTAATAAAAGAATATAACAACATTTTCACATATGTGATATCACATGTTCTCTATAATAATATTTCGCCATAACAATTAAAAAAACATCGAGATGGGTGAGAGATTTGGCTATATATATATATATACTTTATGGAATTAATGAAAAATTAAATATAAATTTATTAATTAGAAGGTAATAAAAGTAAATACTAACAGTCCATCCAGATTCAATGGCTTGATAATCATAGTAAGGTCCACTCTTAAGAGCAAGTCTAGAAGTGCTATATTCATCATCTTCTTCAACATGAGGATTCCAAGTTTTCATATCTGTTTTTCCTCCCATATATCTAAATCCTTCTGTGAGCAATATAGACAACTTCACAAAAAGAAAAGGTTAGTAAATATATGATCTGGTCACTTGAAATGTACGATAAAATTTAAATTTACCCTTCTATTATACGAAACATCTTAAATATTAACTCATGCTATATTTTGTCATGGTTCATATGATTGTCGTTAGCAAGATCAGAGCTAGTGAACAATCATTCATCACTGATTGAACTACACTGATAGAAGAATGACACACATGTTTTGTTATTATCATCGATGTACGATCTGCTCATCTAAAATGTACGATAAAATTTAAATTTATGCTTCTATTATCAGAAACAACTTAAATATTAACTCATGTTATACTTTGGCATCCAGGGGTGGAGCTACATTCATCTAAGGTCGTCAAATGAATACCCTTCATCGAATTTTTTTTAGAATATATAGGTTAAATAATATAGATATTTTGATATATATATCAATTGTTAGAACATCCTTGATACAAAAATCATTCACCCATGTTCTTAAGTATGAACACAACCTTGAAAAAAATGTTGGCTCCGCTACTATTGGCATGGTTCATATGATTGTCGTTAGCAAGATCAGAGCTAGAGAAAAATTGCTCATCACAAATTAAACTACACTGATAGAAATGTTTTGTGGAACTTACTGAGTGATTCTTTTGTGTAAGGTTGATATCCTTCTTGATCTTCAATCCTTTATGTTGATTAAAGAAATTAGGTTTCTTTATTTGATCCTTGTTAATATTTTGTGTTCTTCTAATTGGAATTGTCCCTTTTGGACAACTTCCACTTTTATGCCATGTTTGTGTTGTCACACTTTTGTATGTTTTTGCTTCATCATTTATTTTTGTAGTCTCCATCTTTGGATTATAGGTTGGTGTCATCTGCCATACAAAATATATATAAAGTAAATAAATGAAAAAAATTTAAGAATAAAATTCAACATATAGTATTAAATATTCTAATTTTTTTCATAAAAGGGTGTCAATTGACAATTTCTTAGACAAGGTTAACTTTTTATTGTTATATGTAATTATCATATATACACTTGATCATATGGTGAATTTTTTTTTTTTAAAAAAAAGAATTATCAACGTATAAAAGTTACTTATAATAAATTAAGTTTTTTTTCAATAAATGTTAATGTAAATTGTTATTAATTATTGAATGTACCTGAATTTTGTGGCTTTTCAAGGCTGGGTGATAAAAAGCTGGCTGCTTGAAAATGTCAATACAGTCAATGACATCTCCATCTTCACTCTATCAAACAATAAAATAAAATAATTTTTTTTAAAATCAAATAATACACTTGATGAATGAAAATAACATTATTACATTCAATAAGAAATTACAATGATGTAAAAATTAAAATATGGTATATATGGTGATATAAATACAATAGAAGTGAAAAACTTATAATGCTATACTATATACTAATGAGCAAATCATATAGTGAAATAACATCGAGGAGCATAGTGAGATAGATAGTATTTTTTTCATTGTTAATCAGAAGTCTTGAGTTTAAACTTTTGGTATATATAAATGAACCATATAAATGAATTTCTGAAACAGAGTGATTCCATCTTAAATGAGCGTTACATGCGTGACGTAAAATCTAATTTATTTGGAGCGAAATACCAATATCAGAAATAGAATGAAAATCAACAAAAATGAAGAAAATGGAAATGCATGTTATCATTTTTGTATTCATATAGATAGAGATACACCTGAATACTTTTAATTGCAAGACCATTTTCTCCCCAGACACATATTGCAAAAGTTATTATTTCCAGTAACAATATGGCTATCAATTTAACTGCCATTATTTCAGAAATAATAAAACTTAAAGATCCAATCAATTTATTGAATAATTTTAATGATTTTATATATGATATAAGTCTTAGTTTCATGAAGAACATCAAGTTTAAAACTAACCTCTATGTAGATTTGCATGACTTACCTACCATTCTAATTTCTAACACCATTTATAATGCATTTAGTTTTCTATGTTCGATATTCGTATTAGAGTTTCGATCAATTTGAATTTATGTAAGTTTAAGTCCATAAACGCTTCTCTTATTGAGAACTTCTTTGTACCTAAGATTAATCTGAATTCAAGATCTTTAATTAAATATGTGGAAGAATCGTCATATTCATCTCATCATAATTCTGGATGATCATTTGAGGTTTTTGTTGAGTATATACTCCCTCCATTTTACATTATATAATAACGTTCGCACTAAGAGGGTCAAATTATTTAATTATTCAATATTAATTTGGACATAAATGATGTTCAAATTTTTTGACATAAAATATACTTCCTCTGTTTCATATTAAGTGAATTGTTGGGTCATTTCACACATATTAAAAAAATAAAAATAAAATTTAATCATGTTTTTTCATTTTTATCCTTTTCAATGAAAAGTGAACAATTTAATGCCTTAAAATTTCACTCATTTAATGCATCATTATTTTTTCATACAAAACTCAACCTTAAAAACTTAATTAATGAAAGGTAAAATTGGAAAGAAAAATCAACACATCCCTTGAAAAGTAAACAATTTACTTATTTTAAAATATTAAAAATTCTCTAATAATTAACCTAATATGAAATAGAGAGAATACATATTTTGACAAGATATTTTTTTTAAAAAAAAAAGACTAGAAAAGGGGAAAAGAATAATCAAAAGAAAAATAATCATTTAATTATTTGTCAAAGTTTCATTTATTCAATGACTATTGACTTTGACTTTAGAACATACTAATGACTAAATTGATTTTACTAAAAATCATATTGCAACTAGTACTTCCTCGGTCTATTTTTACTCGTTCTTTGTACTATTTTAAAATGTCCAACAATATTTGTTTATTTTATAAAATTAAGAGATAATTTTACACTTAATTTCTAATTTACCTTTATCATTAATTATAATCATTTTCTTATTACATTTTTTAAGATATCGTATTTATTATATTCAAAGGATAATTTGGTTAAATTACTCTATCATTTACTACTTTTTAATATATGTGCCAAGTCAATAGAGGTCAAAGTAGGAGAAAGGAAGTATTTACTGTTACAGATAAATCAATTTCACATGGGATAAAATGTTCGATAGGACATAAATTCTATTCTCATAAATATTTAATTTTCTCATAGTAACGTCCGCAAATTTGAGGGAGAAGTCCAAATACACCTAGGTACTATTCAATTTAGGGCATTATTAAAAAAAATGATCTCCTTATATTCTTGTAGTCACACAAATAATTCAAATATATCTTTTTCGATTGATGATGATGATTAAAAAATAATTTTAATTTTTTTCTTATGATTTTATAAAGTTAATTTAAATAATAAAATCATGGTCAAATGTATTCCTTAACTTTCGAAAATAGTCTATACACTTTTATCACCACTATAACAAGTTAATTTTATTTACTTTTCTTGTAAGAACTCTTCAAAAATATTAATATTGTTATAAATAATACCATGATCAACAATTTCAAGAGATTTGTACAAATACACTAATTTGGCTTTATTTTTAAAATTTTGACACCATTTATATTAATTGCACGAAAATAACTTTTGTTAACGAGTGAACTTACTACAAAATCTTCACAAATCACAAGAAGCTTAATTAATAATTGTGTTATAATTTTAGAACAAATTATAAACCATCATCAATAGTTTTAAAAAAAATTTCATATCTTTTATTAAAAACTAAAAAAAAACTCTGTTTTTGTAAATTCAAAATTTTCCTTTAACCCCTCTTAAAAGCCCATAGGCCATAAAACCATAAAATCACAAAATATATTAGTATAAGGATAAACCATAATTATCCTTAATCAAGAAACTATTTAAAGGGTTTAGCCGTTTTGTGGGGTTTAGGGTTTCTGTCTCCACTTTGAACTTGTCTTTCTTATATTTGATTTTTGCTTCTCAGTTAAGGTTTTAGCATTGGCGGCTAGGGCTTAAACTTTCTGTGAGTTTTTTTTCTATTTTTAAAATTTTTTTAATGTATATTTGAATTGTACCTAAACAGTCTTGAAAATTTAATCTGTGATCCTGCATGTTTGAATTTTGTTGTAAAGATTGAATTTTTTTTTCAAGTTAATCACCTGCATATTCTTGTAAGTGATTAAGATTCGGTTTTGCTTACATTCTTGTTTTTCAGCCTACATTTTTTTTTGACATACCATGAATTGAGCTTAAATGGAACAATGATGATTCATATAGCCAACCCAAACTTGTTTGAAATTGAGATTGATGTGTTGTTGTTTTTAAGTTTGTATGAACTGTTACTTTCGAAAGATTTTTTCCAGACCCCACTTGTAAGATTACACGGTGTATGTTGTTGTTTAACTATATTTGTTTGATTGACTGTTGTTTACTTTTATGATGTTCTGTTATTTGATATATGTATATATGTTTTTCTGTCATGTGTTGCTGTTGTTTACTTGTTCTTCTTTTTTCTGGATTGTCATTTATGTTGTTACTGGTGTTTCGTTTAGATTATCGGTTTTTGTGCTAAAAGTTTGAATCTTTATTTGTTTTTATAGAGAGGAGAAGAGTAGAATTGGATTTAGTTTGAAGAATTGTGATATTAGAAAAGGGAATATGAGTTTTTCTGATCAACCGCCTGTTGCCTCGCACTTTATGCAAATGCCGTTCACTGGTGGTGATGCTGGAGATGGTTGGCCTCATTCTCCGATGAATCATGAGCTCTTTGAGTCGTATTCTCAGTTTGAGCATGGTCCTCCTTTCAAGAGAATGAGGGATTTCGATAACAACTCGCCAAATTCTGCAGCTTTCCCTGCTATGAATTCCAGAGTGAATCCACCGAATCTTCCGGGAAGCAAAGGGACGAGCCATATATTTTACAAAACCCGTATGTGTGCCAAGTTCTTGGAAGGAACTTGCAGGAATGGGGAACATTGTACATTTGCTCATGGTGTTGAAGATCTGCGGGAGCCTCCTCCGAATTGGCAGGATCTAGTTCGTGAAAAGGATAGAGGGGTGGACAACTGGAATGATGATCAGAAAATAATACATAGGATGAAAATTTGCAAGAAGTTTTATAACGGAGAGGAGTGTCCTTATGGAGATAAATGTAATTTTCTTCATGAACGTCCTCCAAAATTTAAGACCGACATGACAAGGCACAGAGAGAGTTCCGCAATAAGTATTGGAACTACAGGGAACAGAAGTGATCCTGAGCTGACTGAGCTTAGTAAGCATGGAAATGCAGATTCGGATGCTTTCCGTATTAAGCCTGTATATTGGAAGACAAAGATATGCAGCAAGTGGGAGACAACAGGACAATGCCCCTTCCATGATCGTTGCCATTTTGCTCATGGCCAATCAGGTAAACTAATTTCACACAGTTCATCTCTTTGTTAGTTGTTAGTCGATGTTTAGTCATTTTTGAACGTCTTATTTTCTTGCTTTAAGTCTTGCAAGATTCCTTTATGAAAAAGTAAGGGCTGTATAATGAAACCATAAAAGATTAAGACAAATAATTACAAGCTGTTGAGCCCCTAGAACCAATGCTTGCTGTTCTTATGCAAGTTCTTTGTTAGGGCTGCAGTGGTTCAAATCTAGACGAGAATCTTATATAAAATTAGGCACTTGTAGTTTTCCATATTTCAGAAGATAGAAGACAAAGAAAGAGAGTGTCTGCATCAGTTTCAAATAAGAAAAGAGAGAATGTCTTCATATGATTTGTTTGTAACCAAAACAGTTATTCGCAGTCGTTTCTTGTTTCCTTGAACATGAAATTCTTGACATAACTCACGTTTGGATTACTTCCATATATAATTCCAGGAACTTGTCATGTTGCTATGTCCTTTGACTGATGTTTTGCTCATTCACTGCGATTGTTCTCAGATTATGGTTAATCCTATTTCCTGTGGGATATGCAATTCCTATCTTTGGTCATACCTCACATTTAAAACAAGTAACAATGTTATTTAGCTTTCAACTTCTAGCCTGCCTCGCGGTTTCTTTGAGACCACTTAACTAAACACGAGACACATAATCTGTGAATGATGAGCTCTATGTACTACACATCTCTTAAATCTTAAAATTGTTCTTAGGTTTTCTATGGCAAAAAATGGGACGATCTATGAACTGGTTCTCCGTCATCTTTTTTCTTGAAAAGCTTTGCATTTTTCTTTTTGTGATCCTTGGCGTGATATTCTCATAGTTCTGCTTAAATCTTATAAGCTCATTGGCTATTTCTTTTGGCAGAGTTGCAAGTGCCTACTGGCCGAGTTGAGACAGAGATGTTGACAAATTCTGGCCCCATTACTGCAAGGCCCTTCTCCGTTCCGCTTGTTGACTCAAACTCTGCACACACACTAGTTAACGCTTCTATGCAAGAAGAAAAAGAGGGTAAGAAGATGCTGAAATGGAAGCTATCCAAGAAGATTTGTCGAATATATGGAGATTGGATCGATGGTCTAGTCCCACCCCACCTCTTACCTGAAAATGCGGACAAGTGATTATTATTATCTCCTTTTCGCCATTGGATGTATTCCTACAAGGATCAGATACGACGAGGGGGAGATCAAAATCGTGTCGTATCATCCAACAGCTACAGTTCTCATATGTTGGTTTCAATAGTTAGGCTTTTGAAATTTTGAATTGCATATTTTTTTGTTAATAGAAGAAAGAACAAATAAGGTTATATCTATGGGATTTCCATAGATTGAAAGACAGAAACATCATTATTTATTTATTATTATTATTCTTTTATCTGAGCATTTGGTGTATTTTTGGTCTGAGAGAAATAGCAGCATATGGAAATGTTCATTATTTTTGTCTGTCTAAGTTTTAGTTCCAAGCCAAATTCACTTGTTTTGAAATTTCCACATCTTTACGGTTCAATTGCCCAACAAATAGCCTGTTTGGCTAAAGTATTTGGGTGCCGAGAGATGTTTATTTGTCGGAAAAATATGTTTTGAAAAAAGTACACATTTTATAGCCCATTTGTCCATGCTTTTGAAGGCCAAAAGTACTGTGTAATTATAAGTGTATTGTTTAATTGTACGAGTATACTCACAAGGTTATGATTTTGGGATGTCTAAATATTTTTTTAAAAATTACATGAATCCTACAAAGACTATGCGTATAGTTTATTAGGTCATTAATGATTCTAAAAGAAAACTCGATGAAACAGAATCATGAGTTCCGCTAAAATTATTTTGATGGGTCGGGTTTAAGTTTTGCGGGTAAATATTCCATCCGCCCCGCACCCCGCCTAATCTGCCCTTTGTCATCCCTAGTTCTGCTATTGCTTAATTCGTTGCTTCTCACGCCATTAACATTTTGCATCGCCTTTGTTCAGCTCTGGTCGTCTCTTCCCATGTACGTTAAGTATCTCCTTCTTCTCTTGCTCGAATTTATTTCCTTTCTCTGCGATTTGGCGTCTTCGGATGTGTATACATATGTGTTTGTGTTCGTATTTGAGCTTCGTTTTTCGAATTTGGGGATAATTCGCTTGATTGCATTGCTTCTATCTCAAAATGAACAAAAGAACAATGTTCTACTTTGACATAATAATAGCTCAAATGATCGGATTGATAACTCCTTTTTTGGTTAATTTTTCAGATACTTTACAAGTTTTTTCATCTTTCTACAAGGAGGATCATGCTGCTACAACTTCATCACAAATTGTGTGGTAGAACAATGATTTTTACCCGAATGTATAGTTCAATGGAAGTTAAACTTGACCCACTGACAAGACTCTGTAAAATTATGATGTCTTGCCCAAAATTGGGCCTTGACACTGAGCTTGACCAAAGTGGGATTAGGGTTTCACCTGAGATGGTTGAGGATGTGCTTAAGAGATTTGAGAATGCTGGAGTGGTTGCGTATCGTTTTTTTGAATGGGCTGGTAAGCAACATAATTATGAGCATAGTACTAGAGCTTACCACTCCATGATTGGAGCTCTTGCCAAGATAAGGCAATATCAGATGATGTGGGATCTTGTAAATGAGATGAAAATCAAGGGAATGCTTAATATTGAAACATTTTGCATAATCATGAGAAAATATGCTAGGGCTCAAAAGGTAGAGGAGGCTGTATACACTTTCCATATCATGAACAAGTTTGATGTGCCCCCCAACCTAGCCGCTTTTAACGGCTTATTGAGTGCTCTATGCAAATCGAAGAATGTGGAGAAAGCGCAGGAGATTTTCGATAGTAAGAAGAAAGAATTCACTCCTGATTCAAAAACGTATAGCATATTGATTGAAGGGTGGGGAAGGGCTCCCAATCTACCCAAGGCAAGGGAGGTCTACAGGGAAATGATTGAGGTGGGCTGTAATCCTGACATTGTGACTTATGGGATCATGGTTGACATACTTTGCAAGGCTGGCAGGGTTGATGAGGCTGTTGAAATTGTCAAGGAGATGGACTTAAGCGGTTGCAGGCCAACATCCTTTATTTATAGTGTTTTAGTTCATACCTATGGGCTAGAAAACCGGATTGAAGATGCTATAGATACATTCCTTGAGATGGAAAACAATGGAGTTGAGGCTGATGTAGCTGTATATAACTCACTAATTAGTGCTTTCTGTAAGGTAAATAAGTTCGAAAATGTCTATAGGGTGCTGAATGACATGAAACTCAAGGGGGTGATTCCCAATGCAAGGACCTGCAATATTATTCTAAGTGGCTTGATTGCTCGAGGTGAGACTGATGATGCTTTTAAGGTTTTCCGCTGGATGCTCAAAATTTGTGATCCTGATGCAGACACGTATACTATGATGATAAAGATGTTCTGTGAGAGGAATAAGATGAATATGGCTCGTAAAGTGTGGAAATTCATGAAATGCAAGCAATTTGTTCCGAGCATGCATACTTTTTCTGCACTTATTAATGGACTGTGCGATGATGCTGATGCCTCTGGTGCATGTGTGTTGATGGAAGAGATGATAGAGAAAGGAATGCGTCCTGGTAGGATGACATTTGAAAAATTAAGGAAACTACTTCTCAAGGAAGAGAGAGAAGATGTACTTGAATTCCTTCAGGAGAAACTCAATCTTATGGTCAGGGAGCCCTTGTCTGATTAAGAAACCATTTAGATGACGTATCTGATGATTCGCTATTATAATCTGCTGTTGTTGAATCTGATCTCTAGATTGAGAATATCAGTGTCTAAAGATACACAGGTCGTGCAGCAACTGAGCTTTCCAAGGACTTTACTTCATCAATGAGACTCATTTGGAGCACTTAGCAAATTTTATGTTGAGAAGGTGAGCACTGAAACAAGTTTAAGCCAGATGGCAATGAGAAGTAAAGAGATATACTATGCTCTACACCTTTGAGAATGAGCTAGACGAGCACCATCACCATCTCTATGCCACAAGCAGTCTTGTTAACTTATTAGGAACAGAAGCAGGCGTTCATTTATCCATTGCATCGGGGGAAAGGAAGCTACCAATGCTCAACTTTAATGGATTCTCCAAGATAACAAACCCAGGAAATCCTAATTGGATCTCAAGCATATGTAGTAAGGCACTCTCTTATGCAGGACAAGGCCATGTAGAGGATTCTAGGATGGAGGATCACTTTTCTTTACGTAGCATTAACTTCTGCTTACTCAGTTTCAATTTTTATCTTTGAATAACCGGAGAATTTCTCTGAACCAACATAAATTTTCATGAATAATTTTGATAAAATTTGGTATGTCAAGAAAAATATACTCATTGTAATTGAAGGTTGGGATTTTATAGAGTATGGCCAAGTGAACTCAAAATGCTTCCCTCGTTCCATGCACTTTGCATGTTTGCATTCAAATAATGGCAAGAACGCAGGATATTGGGTGGGGTGTTTCACACAATGGACAAACATAAAGGAGCTCAATCAAGCGACTCTACAGCCATTTGGCAAGGGAAGAGAAGTAAAACGAATTAGCCAATACAGAGAAAAAAAAAAGAAAAGCATAAGACTGCAATCTGAAGAAGAGCTTGGGAAATAGCATGGTAACCAACACGTCAATATACCAACACCAATCACAGTGAGAACACTACAGGATCCAGTCAAACAATTTTACCAGCTTTTGCATTAAATTTCTAAAAAAGAGCTATCTGAAGAAGCCTGAAAGACTATTGGCATCCATAACAACGGTTTACTTCGTGGAAGTAACCATCATTGTGCAACTAGTCCATGTTCAATGTACATCAAAAACCAACACTCCCATCCTCAGCAGTTAGCAACTTACACATTGACAGTGCAAAACATTTATATTTCCATTTCTATGTACCAGCAACACATAATAGACCAATGGAGGATCTACTTCACTATTTTAAAAATGGCACGAGGTTTGGAAATCATCACTGGACACTCCCCCTTCTCATCATACTCGGCAAACTCATCTCCTGACAAATCAATGTCTGCAAATTTTGTTCCCTCAAGCTGCATTAACTGAATCAGATTAGAACTGGATCGACATTTCCCATAACAAAAAAAAAAATCACTAAGAATTAGACATGGAACCTAAGAACTGCAAGTCTCTTCAGCAACCAAAATTGTTAAAAAGACATCTGACCAAAAGTTGCTTACGCATGCCACAGGGATATAAATTCAGCAAAATAATGAATGTTATCCTAATCATTTTGTATGTTACTTGACAAAATCAGACAGTTTATATCCATATAATCCAAGGAGAGCAAATCGAAAGACAGACCATAATATATATGTTCATGAGAGTCTATGTAAGCAAGTATTGATAGCACTACAAACAGGTTTAGTTTTCCTGTCAACTGCAGAACAGGAAGAAGTCTAACTAGTGTAAACCTTACTGTGGGTTTACCCACAGGCGCCTATTGCTGGCAGAAGCATATAGTACCATAAAATAATTTTTTTTTTGACAAATATATCTTACTGCTAAATCTAATAAAAGACATACGTAGGAGAGTGTATTTTGGGGTGGGGATATCAAGAAGAAAGAAGCTTCTCCAAAGCATCCTGGGCAAGGAAACTTCACAATTTTTTTCTTTAACATAGCTACACATAACATAATCAAGAGTTTTTTAGAAAATATTTGACCAGATTTTCATGGGTCAATTTGGGCTAAATATTAGCTCAAATTTTGATGGGCTGAGCTAATAAATGTGTGCGCCAATAATCAGCCTAAACTTTGGCCAAGTTTGGGCAGATTATGATTTCATGGGCTAATTTTTCCACATCTAGAACATATAAGCAGAATGTATTCTCCTAGAAGTTAATTAAGAGATACATGACCTCGTTAAAGAAACTAGAAATATATTCAACGAATCCCCACATCAGCTGAGAAACACATGGAGAATTAATATGCCAAGGAAATCATATGCTTAAATTTAGTGTTTCGACAAATATTTTCTTTAATTTTAATAAACACCAAAGTAGAAAGCAAGGGAAGAGCTTACAGATTCAGCTTTCCATTCTCCTCGGAAAACATAATCCAGAGGCTCAAAACCCCTGCACTCGAATAACATCAAAGGTGCAGATTTTCCAGCTTCACTATCAGCATGAGTCAGAGGACGGCCGTGGCCAGTGATCATGGTGACTGTACCATCCCTGCTACAGAACTTACACTGCAAGCAAAAGCCACAAAAGACTTAGTAATCATTCAAGTCTAATAACAGCATCAACAGCTGTAAAATAGCAATAAGTCGTCAAATGAAAAAAACAAGGTAACGATTAAGGCTCAAATCCTTATCAACTCAAATTTCAAGCGGTCTCGATGATGTTAAATTCAGAGTGTAAACTAGTTCTGTGTTTTCATATCTTAATTAACACAGATGAACTCAGATGTGCATAGAGAAATATCTCTTATGCAGTAGATTATATCATCACAGATAAGGAAACGGAGGATAGGTCACCTTCTGGATAAGGTGGGTGTGGCCCTTGCCTATGGGTAGAGGAACAGTTTCAACCAAGCTCACATAAGTCTCCTTTTGGGTGATCTCGCCACAATTGCCACACTTCAGCTGCACAATTTAAAGAAAAAGAACAAGTTTAATGGACTATGAAAAAGGTATTAGTGTAGTACAGCAAATGGATGATTTCATCACACGAGAATAATTGGCAAAATAAACTTATGGAAGCAGTAGTATCTCATATGAACATACCTGGAAGGAAATTTCAGTAGTACTGTATTGATAGAGAGTACTAGAACACATTAAAACTAAAACGACAGAAGCTTAGTGAGATGGTGCAACACTTCCGAACGTCTTAAAACGAAAAAAAATGTTGTATAAATTAAAACAGAGTTCATGTCAGATGGTGTAACATTTCAGAATGTAAAAATGGAAAACATGTCATATACATTATAACAAAGTAAATAAGATTTCATACAACGGAAATGACCCTATAAGATAAGAAAGAAGGCTGTCTTGGGATAAGAAAACCTTCAACTACATAACAATAGCTTCTTATAAGTTATTTGGAGAAGGGTATCCAATCAAAATATGGACAAAGGCCATGGCACAATTGTACAGTTAATATTTCCACTTGTGTTTGGAAACACATCTCAAGCTGTGGGATTTGTTTGATAGGATTTTTGCAGTTAAAGAGGGAGAGGGAAGAACACTATAGCTTTGGCAAGATGCATAGCTGGGATGTTTACACCACTGAAATTAAAGCTTCCTGATCTATTCAGACTCAGTAACAACTCAAGCAACTATTGCTCAATTGAGGGAAGGAAATGCATGGAACTTAGGTTTAAGAAGTCCACTTTTCGATTGCGGAGTCAGCAGACTGGCTCTTTGCTTCAGAAGTTGGACCAAGCCTTGTTGAGACCGGGGCAACCAATTCTATTCGTGAATAAAACTCTTCATACAGAACACAAGCAAAATAGACACACAAATTTAGAAGGTCAAAAGCCTAAGTAAGCATTTTAACACTGAAAAAAAGGAAATAGACAGAAAAACTGAAAAGCTAAGTCACAGCTATGCATAAGATAGATAGTTTGAGATGAAATTGGAATGAGGCAAGAAAGATCCCTAAACAGACACCTATGAAGCATGTTTGACTCAAGAAAATCTCAATAGGAAAGGTTTCCAGTTTGTAAACAGTTGCTATCTATGTCTGGAAAAGATGGAAACTGTAAACCATTTGATATTGTACTGCACAGTAGCCACAGATCTTTGGAGCATGTTCTGCTGTATTTTTTGTTTAAAATAGGTCATGCCACAGACCATAGAGGCACACTTGAACTGGCGCTTGAGCAGAGTTGATAAAGCCGTTAAAATGATTTGGTGGAAGATACCTGCTAAAATCTTCTGGTCCATATGGAATGAGAGGAATAGGAGGTGTTCTGATGGAATTTCAACTCCAAATCACCCCCTCAAAACCAAGTGCTAACTTTATCATTTTTGCAGGACTACTATGACTATTATAATTAGCACTGATCAGTTATTGGATTTTGTAAGATCCTTTGTCCTAGGTTGAAATTGAAAAGGGATTTGTTAGTTCTTTTGTTAATGCTTTTTCCTTCCCTTGTAAATATGCATCTACTTGATGTTTTTTTTTTAATGAATGAAAAATCGTACTTATAAAAAAGAAAAGACACCTATAGTGAGGTACACACCAATTAACTCGAAACACCAAGAGTACATTAAAAAAGTAGTATGACAATCACAAAATTTGAGGTAGAAACCAGAATCCTGAACACAATATACATGCATCTTTAACAGAACACAAGCATATCCAAATGAGAATTGAAAAGAAAGGGAATAAAACATAGTTCAACAAACAAAACCATGAAGCTGTAGAGCAAGAAGAAAATTGGAATGAGCTACCAGAAGAGCCATACACAACACCTACAAAGGCACACATCAATAAAATTGAAGATGCATAGAAACGCAATAGAACAATTGCAAAGTTGGAGATCGAGAGTGTAAACTCTTAAGACAATTACATGAACCTATACACCCCAAACAACGGAATAGACACAAAAATTGAGAACTAACATGCAACAAGGAATAGATTGACAGTTTACATGAAAAATGAAGAACAAAGTGAAATTGGACAGTGCACAAGCAAAACCCTAAAAAAAAAAAAAGAACATACAGAGACATGCATCAACTAGCTCAATCACACAGGACACATAGAAAGGCAATAGAGTAATCGCAAATTAGAGAAATACACACAAAAATTGAAAAGCTAAGTTCAGAAGTAGGACTAGAATAGATAGCTTGACAAAGAAACTTAGAAGTATCAAGCTCAAGTAAATGAAAGAATGAGCTACCAGAAGAGATCTAAAAGAATAGCTAGAAGGCATCATCAACTAGTTCGGCGATAAATCAAATAGAAATATAGTGGAGTAATCATAAACCTCAAGGAAACATACATACTTTATACACAGAACACAAGGAAATATGCATGACAAATAAAGAAGTTAAGTCCAACTATTAGAGATGTTACACACCATCACTTTTGTTTATCTACTAGATAAGATCGTACGATTATTTACTAGAGTCAACAACAAATAGATCAATCTTCATAGATAAATCACATAGACATGAAAACACAATTAAATAACTACAAATTATAGAGGCTAAAACCTTTAAAAATATAGCTATAAGGCATCACCAGTTATATCG
>DF357801.1:98509-114683 GCA_000787875.1 Solanum virginianum
TTGAGTTATGATAGTTCGGATGTGAAACTTGCCAAAAAGTGACAGTTCAAGTGTGTTTTTGACTATTATCTTTTTTCTTTTTTGGGTAATCTCAAGATGATTTCTTTATGATAATTTCTATCTAGGTTTATGCTCTTTTTCATCTTTAGTGTTGGCGTTTGTTGAAACCGTATGCTTTTGGATAGTCTTTAATCCATTTGCATGTGCAAGATTTTTTTTTAAAAATTTTTTTGATAATGAATGCAAGATGGATATCTAAATAGCATGTAACATTCTGGGCTGTGAGTTAGTAAGTCAATTAATCTTGTACCAATAAAGAAAAAAGGAAGTCAATTATTCTCATTTTGGTGATAATCAATTATCTTTCTTTGGGTGGTAATGTAGCAAAGGATCCTTATAGGCGATACTGACTAGTTGAGAGTAGTTTTGTTGTTACAGGTACATTGTACTGGTGTCTATGAGGAGCCCTTTTAGTCTAGTTAGAGAATCTATAGATTAGAACCCCTAATTTGTGTTGAAAGACGAATTGATTAGTATAAGAATGAAATGAACCGAATGGAATGGAATAAATGCAGGGCATTCATCTAGCCGACCAAGTTTGATTGAATATATATTCTTGATTGCATGAATATACTTTGTGTTTAAAAATTACATTTTTGTACTTCTTATCTGTCATTTTGGCTTCAGTTATCGTATTATTTTTTGTTGGCTTGTTGCTACTGTTCTTTTCTTCATTGTTTTCAGCATGGCTTCTTCGCTGCTATATTTGTTCTACATACTTATTTTTTGATATGTTTTTATTTGAGCTGAGGGTCTATCGGAAACACCCTCATACATACAGACTACCCTCCTTAGAACCCACTTGTGGGATTACTCTGGGTATGTTGTTGTTATCTATCATTTGGGATTTATATGAGGATTAAATTGCAGAAACCGAGGATGCCAGAATTGTCAGAGAATTTGCTGAGCTAGTGGATGCAAGTGAAGCTTATCTTACCCTGGTGAGATGCAATTACTCTGTTTATAGTAACTAGTAAAGACATACATTTATTTGTTACCTTAATTAACACATATTTTGCTACAATATTTCGTCTGTTCTTAAGAATGGGGAAGAATCTTCTGAAACTCAGTCTCAGGAGGAGCATGTAGCAGCAACCATATCAAAGAGGTAGGACTACTTCCGTTTTACATGTTGGACTTCTGCCGATATGATACAACATACATTGTTGAAATGGCCCTTTTTAAAAAAATTCTCATGCAGGTTTTTGGGGATGAAAGCTGCTGTCATTACTGAAAATTTAAGATTGAAGAGTTTCTCCCATAAGCTTGGCTTCACCATTGTAGAGCTCAATGAGGTAATTAGTAGCATTAATAACCAGGTAGATTCATCCGCCTTAGCCTCTGAGTTGTTCAAGTTGCTGGGGTTTCAAGAAGGGAAGACCTTAGAGTCAAGCCAATTTGATTTGGTTATTCTTCACATTGGAGCTGGTCAAACGACAAATTGCCTCAAAGACTTGGATCTTGTCAATCGGTTGGTTGGTAATTTGGTGCAAATGGCTCATCCTGGAACGGAAGTAGGTTCTAGGTTGCACATGTCAATTTTGTTGAGCTATGGTGCTGTTTGTGAGTCTGATGATTCCGTGTTTTCTATTGCTAGTAGTAGACAAGAGAATAACTCTAAACTTTCTCTTATTTTCCCTCGTCAAAGTTACACATTTAAAGAAGGAAAACCACGAGTGAATGTTAGGTAAGTGCAATTTTTGCACTTCCATTCTATATCATTCCATGCATAATGGCATCTGATGCATTCGTAAACAGGCATCATTGCCCCATGTTAGTGGCCCAGTGGCAGAATGCTGTGACTCGGAAGGATATGGCAGCATCATATTCATACAATGATTTCAAAGAGGTATTCATTATGAAGAAGAGCTTAACGCTTTATGCATCATACTTTTTGTTTTGGGGGTTGGGGGTGTTGCCTGGTCCTGTTGAGCCATAATAAGTTTAGTTTTTTCAAAGACAGATTCCAGTTCAATAAATGGTGCCAAATGTGATGCTAAGTTTTGTTTCCTTGGTCAATCTACTTGTGGGTTACTTGGACATGGTGATGTTATCAACTTGTGAGTCTGAGCTAACTTTGGGTTAAGTATTTACAAGCTATATGTTTCTGTAGTTATCTTTTCCAATTCCAAATGAAGATTAGTGTCTGCAAATAATGGTAAGGTTTGAGGGGTCTAGCTGTGAAATAGATATTTAGTGGCACAGAATATATCAAAGCTGTCAACAGGTTCCTTTCACTGCTCAGAAATGTGATGACACTAGTAAGGAGAATGGTTCATGCTCATCTATACTCATGTTCCTTTTAAATGCGCTAGGCATCTTTAACACTTAACATTTCTCCTAATTTATTCAGTCGTGAATAGCCAGCAGAAATTCAAGAATGTTTCCGCATGTTTTTTACAATGTGAGAACTTGCATTATCTTCCAATAATTTGAGTGTACTTGTCAGTTCTGTTCTGACTGTTTCTTTAATTACTTGTGTTATCCTTGACTTTGTGCGTGATCTATACTCTTGTGTTTCTATTGCATAAAACACCTTCAAAATTTGCCACTAGAGTTGTTGTCTGCTAACATGGATATCTAAGATCCTAATATTTGCATTCTCATCTTTCAACCAGTATGGTGCAAACCTTGTGATTCCAACAGATAGATTTATACATGAAGTGGCATTCAAGCTTTGGAAGGCTCCAAAATACGGAGCTTGAGGTAGGCGCCTGGAGAATACATTGGTTAAAGACATCCGAATGTCCTGAATTCAGGTTTGCCATTTTGGACCTTTGTTTTTGGTAAAGGGGCTAGATCATCAGCAGACGTTTCTCATCGCCAGAAGCTCCATATTCTTCCTGGCATTACTAGAACTAATAAACAGTCAACCCGATTTTCATGGCATCTAAGGATTGTCGTTTTTAACTTATTGGGTGTATAACATACTCTCTTGATTGACATAATCAGTCTAATTCCGTTGTTTTTTTCTCTGAGATATTGTGGTGAAGAAAAGCTCATGCTACATCTTGTCTTCTTTTGCCTTGTGGGAAAATGCTCTTCATTCATGGATTTTCCTTTCGGCTTACATAAGAAATACAGTACTATAAATCTTAACTTCTCCTGAAATTATACATCTTTGTTGCCATGCAATTCGACATGAAACTTGAAAATACTTATTTATTACTAGCAGCCAGCATGAACACTCGGGGTGGCATAGTGGTTAATGAAATATGTGTAAACCTTAGAGACAGTTCAAATTCCAACTATTATGACAGAGTTACCCAGTTAATTATTGGTGAGAGGTAACAAATATTCTGTGAAAATAGTTGCAGTGTGTGCAAGTTGATCTAGACATCTTTGTTATAAATATCTCAATATGGGAGGTAGAATGTATCCGTTGGAATAGTTGGGGACTTGGGATACATGGAAGTTGGCCTAGATATCACTTTTGTATCAACCAGTACAAGTAGTAACTTTCTGCTGACATGAAATAGGGATCTTGTCACAAAAAGAATGGTCTAGGTAGTCAAGTACTACTTTAACAAATAATACACATGACAACGGCATCTATACCAATTCTTTTGAAGCTGACTACTGACCGCTCAACAGAAGTGCAATATTATACAATAATACATTTGGAACTCTCAGAAATCCACTGTCCCGTGAATTTAATAAACAAGAATGAAGGAGAAATGGTAATTCAGAATTTGGCTAACTGAATTCATGAGAACCTATGAAGATAACACTAGAAACAAAGATAGCCACTACCAAATAATGCAGCAGTACCAAAAAAAGAAGAGAACAGCCACTGCTGGTGTAATAATTTCAAACCATAAAACACAGAAAATAAAAGGATACACAAATGAAACACAAACCAGAAATGCAAAATCAAAATCATTAACAGAAAGACCTTCATTTTCAAACTTTTGATTGAACATCTGCAGAATGATGACATAGTACCAGGTAGATAAGATGCTAGAAGAGGACAGGTAGCTGTAAATTCAATAAAGAGTACTAGGTAGTTAGATAAAGCCTATGAAAGAAGGAAAACAAAGGCCTAGGGACAAAAAGACATGCTGCGAAATTACCAAACACTAGTCTAAGCCTTTTCTGAACTAACATGATGAGCAAGACTGTCCGTGATCTTCGCCACCATCTCTTTTGACTCTTCAAGCAACGTCACACTCTTCTTGAGCCTAGAGCATTTCTCGGCAACCAATGTTTCCTGTAGGGAACTCTCAGCATGGGATGCTATGAGATCACCAATAACCTCATCCTTCTCATTAACAAACTTTTCAAGACCAAAAGCAAATTTCCAGTATGCAGCGAACCTCAGTTGCAAAGATGCCAATTGATCATCAACAATTAGAGGATTAAACACAATTTTCCAGTATGCAACCATCATCATCTTCAATTCAAAAGCTTGCTGCACAACATCTTTGGGATGCTGCATCAAATACAAACATCAATTTCTCCATATCCTTTGATGTTCATTTTCGTTCCCCTTCTATGATATTGGCAAAACTTCCAAACTTGCTTTTTTGTGAACCACGAGCCTGCTATAAGTAGCTACATATTCAGGATTACTAGTACTGTCAGTCAGCCTATCCGTCCCAATGGTTTCTCCTACCCAATCAACCAATTCATCCTTCCTCCTAGCAATCAAATTTTGCACTGCCCTCTCAATGAAATACTGAAGTTCCGGGTAAGTACCAGCATGATGCATCAGAACTTTGATGACAACTCCCTCTATATAGTTCCACAATTTTCCAACAAACTCCCTCGTAGTTGCAGAGATGTCACTGACCCTTTTCTGCAAAACATCCAGGTAAACAGCACAAGGACGGAGATTTGATAATTGAATCTCCTTTGCTGATAATACCAATCTACTCTTCTGTGCTTCCAGTAAAAACACGAGCTCATCCATCAGGTACTCTGAACATAGCTGAGCAGAGTACTGTTTGAGTTCAAGTTTAAGCAACTCAGACCATTTGGCAGCACATTGCATTTCAAAATCTTCAGTACACTCATCAAATCCCACTTTAAGAAAAATTTTCTTCAGAGACTCCGTAGCCAAACTACAAATGCGCATGAATGTAGCCAAAGCTTCACCAACAGAACCTGAATGCTGTGGCAACTCATTGAGAGCAGCAACATCGATTGCAAGTTTGTCATTTATCTTCTTCATAATATCCATAAAGCTCTTGGAAATGATGTTTGCTTGAATTTGCACCAACTTATGTGCCAGAAGAGGAATGCTAACCATGCACTTGTCCATCTTGGATAATACTGCATGAGTTTCAAAAACCCTTGCTTCCTCACAAAGGGCTTCTTCACAAGACTCGTTCGCAATACAATTCTTAACACAAACATAGCCAAATCCAACATTCATGTCATTTGTAGTAACTTTCTCAAGCAGCCCTTCTGGAGCTCTATCAACCTTTGTCACAACTGCTAGAGTCCTTTCCCCAGTTTTGTCCACCTTCCGGGACATCCTAATGGACTCACAAGTAGTGAAATCAGCAGTGGCTGATAAAACATTCACAATTATGCTTTCCTCTGGTCTAATATATTCCATAATAATATCCGAAGTTATTCCAGGCAAATCCACCATAGTCAAGTCAGGAACACCATTCTTTTTCAGTATGAGTGTTAAAGGGATGTTGGATATTCCCTTACCATGTCCAGCAATCGCATTAGTTGCATGAATAATGGCCTCTGCTACATGATCTTCATCGGTTGGAACTGCTTTTTCATTGTACTCCAAGTAAACCTTTGTCTCACTGTGATTTTGGAGCTTCATGATGAGAGGCACTCTAGTGCAAATGCCTTCCCCTCTCGGAAGGCTAATTCCAGTAAGTGACTCAAGTACACTGGACTTCCCCAAAGATTGATCACCAATCACCACAAGGGTAGGCAGCTGAATGCCTTCCTGCAAGACGTTGAGGTGTCCAAAGCTTGAAGACGGCAGGCAGCTGAATGCCTTCCTGCAAGACGTTGAGGTGTCCAAAGCTTGAAGACGGCAGGCAGCTGAATGCCTTCCTGCATACTGTTGAGCTGCCTAAGCTTGTCCACACAATCAAGGACTGGCCGATTCTATCGTTAATCGATGAAACAATAGATGCATGGACTACAGAACCTAGTGGTTCCACTACTTCAAGATGCTTTGGATCAAGAACTTGATGTACACATTCACTGGAAGAAGAGTCATTACTGACTTGTTGGGATGCCATTGCTGGAAAGGTTTAGTTAAAGCCTTACTAGGATTTTATCTGTTCAATCTAACTCTTGATGTCCACATGAGCTCAAAGTATCCCTATTTATACATTGCTTATATTTGATCATTTATGTGAACTTCTGCAGATTACACTTAACTAGACAATGGTTTTGTATCCCAAAAATGATGCAACAGAAAAACACTTGAACTTCTTCTAGAGATGGTGGAACATCATATCTAGAGATACACAACTTCCAGTATAATTAATGCTTGTGTTTCCCTCAAAACAATTGATTTGTTTAACTAAGAGCCATGTTTACTGCTATTCATAAGCAAGTCGTTTAGCATTTCAACCATGTCCAATGTTGTCTTCCAAGATTTAAGACATTGAATTTTAATCAACCTTCTTTCCTTTGTCATATTCCAACATAACTTTTTGCTTTGTCTATCTTTACTTATATTGTTTTGGGATGTGCAGTAATACTTGTCCCATATATAAAATCAAGAGATAATTTTATAATTAGTTTTTAATTTACTTTTGTCATTTTCATATTACATCTTTTAAGACATTATATTTATTATATTCAAAAAAGGTGATTTGGTAAAATTTACTCATATCATTTACTACTTCTTAATCACTATATATCAAATTAATACGAGGCAAGTAAAGATAGACGGAGAGAGTACTCAACTCTTTAGTACTCCCTCAGCCCCATATTATAAGGGCATCTTTCTATAAATATTTATCTCGTATTATAAGAGCGCTTACTAAAATAGGATAGAATTAATTATTTTATCCCACCATTAATTAGAGTATTAATAATTTTTTCTAATTTAATTTAATGCACAATGATATAAATGAAGGATAAAATGATAAAATTTACTAATATATTATTAATTTTTTAATAATCATATAAAATGAAAAATGCTCTTATAATATATTCGGCGAAAAATGGCCACTGTTGTGAAAAGACTAATGATCATTTTTTATTAAAATATTGTTAAATCTTTACTACTCATTCTCAAAACATTCAACTAGTAAACATAAATTTGATGATTAGTAAGAATATATGGTTGGAATACATCAATACAGTAATAAAAATATTATCTTCTTTCTTGTAAAAATTAAATTTTCTTATTTAATTGTTATATCAATTATATCTACCTTGGAAGAAATTTTCAATACTGGAAACTAGAGGAGATTTTTTTTTATCTTTAGGGGTCGTTTGATAGAATATATTAATAAAAATAATACATACATTAACTTGGTGTATTAGTAGTACTTTGTTTGGTATACTTTTTTATGTTATGTATAATCATATTGGATATATAATCTTTAGTTTTGCATTGATTTAAATAGTAAAATACGTAACTTCATTTTTATTTTATTTTTTACAAGAAGGAAGCTAAATAAGAAAAAATATTATTTTTTCTTGATATAATTTTAATATTCAATTAATTTAAAATTACATTAAAAAATTTCACATAAAAAAGAAAACGCTTCTTACCAAAAATCACAATGTCATTTCATTTCTCCAACATGTGAACCTCAAACTTAGATCTAATAAAACGTGGATTGCACCTCTTCATAATCTGCATATCACCTAAAAAAAAAAAAGATTATTCTATAAATATATATATATATATATATATATATATATATATATATATATATAAGGTTGCAAAATATATACTCAATGTATTTTTATTAAAGTAATAATGCTTTTATATAGAGATAAATCGAATTTTGTAACAATAAAATTTGTTTGGTACCACAATAAAGAAGTCAAAACTCAACAAGTACTTAATGAACACAAAATAGTAACATTTGATCAGTACTTCATTGTTTTAATTTATGTGATATCGTTTAATTGAACACCATTTTTTTTTTTTAAAAAAAAAGTTGTCTTCTTAAATATATCATGAAATTTTTGTAGCTACAAAAACATATCATTAAAAATATGCAATGAGAGAAGTTTAAAGTTAAACTATTTTCAGATATGTAAAAGTGTTTTTCTTGGACTAATAAAACATATTATGAAAAAATTAAAATAAAATGAATATAATTTTTCAATAAAAAAATCCAAGGACATTACTACTTGAAAGCGATGATTGATTTCTGATAGGAAGCCCGTCAAAAAACTAAATAAAGTGACTATAAAATCCCGACAAAGAAATCTAAGAACATTACTCTACTAAAAAATGGTGATTTTTTTCGAACAAACATGAAAATTATAATACTAAAATTCAAATATAATTTAGCTAGGGTATTCTCAATTAAATTGGTGAGGTGTCTATATTGTATCAATGCCCTTTTTGTGGTTAGGGAGTTCACGTCTCTCACCAAAAAAAACTTTGAACTAAAATACAAGAAAAAACCCAAAAAACTAAGACACTGACATTTCACTTCACCATGTTTTATGATTTATCCACCAACATCCATTTAGCAATTGTTAAAAACCTCTCTTCTTCATTCATTCATGATATCGACGTTCTGAAATAAATATTACTTTCTACGAAAATGGCAACCAAGCCTAATGGAACCACCACTACAAACCCCACACCGAAAAATCAAACGTACAACCCGAAGAGCCAAACGTACAACCCTATCCGCAACCCTTACGGACCGAACCACCGACACAAACGTCGAGGCCGAGGTTGCAATTGTCGTAGATGTTTTTGTTGGATTATTCTCGTCATCTTCGTCATTCTTGTCCTTGCAGCTATTGCAGGTGCAATTTTTTACTTCCTTTATCGTCCTCTACCCCCTTCATTTTCAATAGCCTCTCTCAAAATCTCGCAGTTCAATCTCACCACATCTCCTGATGACACCTCAACACTCGCCACTAAACTCAACGTAACTCTCTCCACCAAAAACCAAAACAAGAAACTCGTTTACACTTATGATCCAATTGCATTGAAAGCGGAATCAACAAGTCAAATTGAGCTAGCAAATGGGAATTTTCCAAGTTTCACCAGTGCACCGAATAATGTTACAATTATACATTCAACTTTGTCAATGGTGTCACAAGTTCTTGATGTGGATTCTATATCAAGTTTGAAATCCAGATATGAAGAGAACAAGTGGAATGCCAATGAGGATTTTGTTGGATACAAAAGTTGTTGTGAAAATGGACAAATTGAAAAGTAACAAAGTGGGGATTAGAGTAACATGTGATGGTATAAATGGTCCAATCCCTAAAGGGAAAAATCCAAGTTTGGCTTCAATTACAACTACTAAATGTAAGGTTGATTTGAGAATCAAGATTTTGAGATGGACTTTCTAGTCACGTTTTGAGATGGTACATATGTCGGAAGGTCTCACTCTAAGATTTTTATACTTTATTATCGGAATTTTAATTAAGGATGGAGAAATACTTATCAATTGTTTTTATTGGCTTCAACTTAATTTGGTTTGTGAGTTTACTATTTTTGCTTTTTCTTTGGTCAAGTCACAAGTGTAATCATATATTTTTTTAAATATAGTTTTCTTTTATTATTTTCTGGGATTGTTTGTAAACTGCCAGAAGAACAAACATAATAGAATTTTGAGGTTTTCTTTTTAGTTTTAGAAAAATCAAGAATTGTAAAGAAGCAAAGGGGTTGGAAATATATAATAGTATGTCAATTTTGTTTCTTTAAGATACTTCTTTGTTACTGGTATTAAAGCACGTGTGATATTCAAAATTAATAAATAAGTTGCATACAGAAATTGCAGACACTAGATAGGAAAGGTTTTCGATTAAAGCTCTCGACTTGTTTCAAAGTCACTTTAGAATTCGGATGAATTATATATGATAACAATTGACGTCTGAATGTATCCCATATAAGATTCATTTTAATGGAAGAAATGAGTGTTACACTTCCACAGTAATTGGATTTAGAATAATTAGCTATTCTTTAACCTGCAAACATGAGTAATTTTGTTTAGTTAATACTTATTCTTTTCAAATATTATTTTAGTGGATAGAAGTTTTTTTAAAAAAAAAAAATTGTAAAAATGTTAAGCTAATTCTTATAGTCATTATATTTGTGGGTTCATGTATTTGATGATCCATGTAGATATGGGTTTCAAAAGTATCCATTGGGCCTTAGGTAGTGCTAGAGCAAAAGGCCCAATCCAATGAGCTATGCCTAAATGACCCATATTATCAAGGCCCACTTCAACTTAGTAGGGGGAAATTTTACCAATACCGACGCTTCGAATTGAAAAATAGTCATTGTTTCGGAGTTTTAACTATTATGAGTGAAACTTGAGGATACGGCCATGAAAATTCACTTGTGGAGGTTCAAAATCTACTACCATGTTCTATAAAATAAGCACCAGCGTTACCGATTTCAAAAAAATTGAAATTGAATCTTTCAACCAATTCATTCGTGAAGAATAATACAAGGACATCAAAGCTTACATAGCTCCTTCTCCGACGATGCCAACTATCAACCACTCATATTCCTAGTGGTTGAGGGATTCCTTGCTACACCACTAGGTGAATAGTTCAAGGCTAATATTAAAAAAGAACTATGATACGTAAACACGAGGATTGGAACTAGGTAAGAAATATAACACACTTATTTTCCTCTACATTATGTTTTGTATAACACAAGTTTCATAAAGTTATATTTCAAAACATTTCCTCTATTTCTTTATTCAAGCCATTTACATATCCACAGATAATTTGATCGACTCCTACTACGATATTTGCACATTCAAATGTTAAGTATTGTACAATCAAAGAGCATTCACTTCCAAAAATATTTATCTTGCAGCATATTTAAAATTTAAATAATACAAAAATATTAATAAAAAATCACATATGTCTTTGTAACATAATTACCGATTGTTTTTATTAATTAATTATTATTATAGTAATGAGTACACATGCATATTACCACACAAAACACAACATTTACTTTAAATCTTATGATTATAATGCTAATGATGAATTAATCCAATGGGCTAAATGCAACGGTAACCTTGCCTTAAAATGCCATAATAAAATGATATGTGTCATGACAAATGTCATGGATTCGTTACATGTTTATGTAGACTCGATACGTTTAAACATTATATATTTATAAATGTTTAACTCGAGATCATTAGAAGAATCATAATTGAATGTAATTTTCATTTGGTACATAAAAAATAGTATAAATATATTATTTCTTGCTTTTCATTAATTAATCCACCAAACCTTAATAATAACACAAGTCATCACTTCACAGCAAAGATTAATAACCCCCCCAAAAAAACACCTAATGCCACTTTCTCATTTTACTCTATTTCCCTTCCTTTTTGCTTTTCTTTTTTTACGAAAATGACATAAATTATTAGTTTCATCCTCGAACTATTGATAGTATTAAAAATATCTCTTTACTTGACCAACTGAACTTAAATACGTTCCTGATCTTGTAACAAGAGTGAAATACACCCCTAAATTTTTGCCAAGTTAAGGGGTATTTTTAACACTTGTGATAGATCGGGGGTATAATTTAGCTTAGTTAATCAAGTAAAAGGATTTTTTTAAGACTATCAATAGTTCGCGAATAAAACTAATAACTTGCGTCAAGTTTGAAAATATTTTTAATACTTTTCTCTTTTCTTTTCTGTATATAAGCTTTCATATTTTTTCTTTTTAATATTCACCAAGAAGATTACTTTTAAAATAATTCTAGTTTTGGTTTGTTACTCGATACTTTTCAAGTATGATGCAACACCATAAATACACTCCTTAGAAATTTCTAAAAAAGGATTTAAACTTGTAAAAAAAAAAAACAATAACCAAAAAAATTTAACTCATGAAAATAACCATTCGTTTAATTATAAAGATAAACACTTTTGGCTTCTCAAAATCTCGACCAGACACACTATTAATACATGATTACTTGTAAATATTAAGCCTCCGCTCAAGTACAAGTTCAAATAAATTTCGTCCACGTAAACTTGTTCACATTGCTATCATAATATATGAATACTAAAAGACAATTACGTTACATCGACTATCAAATAAAACTCACCGATTTATGATGAATCCTCATAATACGAATTATGAAAAAATAATAATTAAGAAGGGTAACGGTTATGTCAACATTTAATACAACTATTTTACATTCTTCCATTCTTCTTCTCCAAAGACCAAAAAACAGAGCAAAAACAGAGCACTGAAAAAATAATGGCAGCTCTGTTTCCAAACCAATTTTCTCTCTCTAAAATCTTCTATTTCTCTCTCTTCATCTCCGTCTTCTTCACCGTCTCTCATTCCGACGATCTCTCAGCTCTTTTATCCTTCAAATCCCAAGCTGATAATTCGAATTTTCTCACTTCATGGTCTAAAGATGTCCCCTGTTCTTCATGGATAGGTGTAAAATGTCATCCAATTACTCGTAGAGTCGTAAGAATTGTACTCAATCACCTAAATCTCACCGGTTCAATTGATCCATTGATTCATCTTACACAAATTCGTCATCTAAGTTTGCACCACAATTCTCTCAGCTCGATTCCAAATTTCGATTCCTGGCCTAATCTCAAACACCTTTACCTTTCTCACAACAGGTTTTCCGGTGAATTTCCACCAGGAATTTACCACCTGAAGCGACTCCTGCGACTTGATTTGTCATTTAATGAGTTTTCAGGTGAGATTCCGGCGAAAGAGTTGATGCAGCTGCCGCATTTGATGACTTTACGACTCGAGTTTAACTCTTTTAGCGGAACACTTGGTGGTGATGAAACAAGAGTTGCTAGTTCGATTAAGGACTTCAATATCTCTGGAAATAATTTTTTCGGAAAAATCCCAAATTGGTTGGCAGAATTTCCAGCATCAGCTTTTACAGGTAAAGTCTACTGATGCATAGATTGGATCAAATTTGAACGTGTCAAAATGGACAGAGTTCACAAGTAATCACTTTTTCATCGGTAAAATAGAGAATTAACAACTTTCCACTATCGTGGAGTTTCACTTGTGAAATTTGAGACGTTATGATAATATCTATTTTCTTAATTACAAGATTGGAAAATGGCTAGCCTGCCCTTTTCCATTGTAGAAAATAGCATGACCACTTTTCAATGAAATATTTGAAAATTAACCATTGTCGTGACATTTCAAATTCCACAGCTTGAATTTTAATAGTGGAATTCGAAGTTTCCTGACATGAGTTGCTCTTTTTCAATAACAAATTGGTTATTTATGAATTTTATGCTAATTCTATGTGCATAATATGATCCGTTTTCCCTTTCTTTTATATTTTACTTTTCGAGAGAAAAAAAAAACATCTGAAAGCTAATGTATGTTTCTTATAGGAAACGTTCTCCTTTGTGGATATCCATTACGAACTATTTGTCCAAGTGAAACAGTGACAAGCAATCCAACAGTGATGAGAACTCCTAATTCGCAATCCACCTTTCTTGATCAAAAGAAGAAGAATTTGAGTGAAAACATGTTCCTCTTGATAGTCATACTTGATGCACTTGGCGTTATGATGACGGTTTTGGTAATAACATGGTGTTGTTATTACAGAAAGAAGAATCAAGGAAGCGAAGTTTATAGATTGAAGAAGGCGAAGAATAATCAGGACACGAGTAGTTCGAGTTTGTACCATTCATTTGAATATGGTATCAAGAAAACAAGCGATGAATTTGCAGCAATGGTTTGTTTTGAAGGATGCAAAGGTTTTAACAAAGTTGATGATTTGTTGAAGGCCTCAGCTGAAATGTTGGGAAAAGGGAGTGTTGGAACAAGTTACAAAGTGGCTATTTTGGATAATGGAGAAGTTGTTGTGGTTAAAAGGGTAATTGAAAAGTTGAAGAAAATGAAAGATGTTGATGGAATTTTGAGATTGATTGGTAATTTGAGACATACAAATGTTGTGTCACTTAGAGCTTATTATAATTCAAAAGAGGAGTTGCTTCTTGTGTATGATTATCTTCCAAATGGAAGCCTACACAATCTCTTACATGGTAATTCCTCATCTTTACTTTTCCAAGTCCAAATTACTATAATTTCTAAAAATAAACACAAATTTATGGTTTGTTTGGTCAAACTTCCAAAATTTTGAAAAATATTTTTGTCAAAAAAGTATTTTGTGTTTTGGAAAACACTTTTGCCAATATTAGAGCAGTAACTTGTATTTGATCACGCTTTTAAAAAGTGTTTCTAGGGAAATCCTGTTGTTTTCTGGCTTCTGTTATCCCTCAAAAACACTTAAAGTTTTCCTAAAAGCTTGGTTAAACACCTCAACTCTCTAAATTAAACATGTTTTTAAAACAATGAACACTTTAACTTCCCAAAACATGATCATACAAGCTATTAATTAGGAATACGATGGAATGATTATCAAGAGTTCATATAATTGATCCCCATTTATATGAGATTGAAATGTTGACTTGCAAATCATCTTATAAAGTAACTAACTTTTATACTATCAGTGTAATTTAACATGTTAGAGTAAGTTATATGTCAGAAAACAAGTTACACTTGTGATAATCAGTTATGTATAGTTATTTTTTAGGTGATCTGATACTATAAAAGTTCTACAGGTAATCGTGGACCAGGAAGAACACCATTAGATTGGACAACAAGATTAAGATATGCATTAGGAGCAGCAAAAGGACTTAGTTTTTTGCATAGCTACAACAAAACCAAGATTTGCCATGGGAATTTCACATCATCAAACATACTAATTGATCAATATGGCAATGCTTGTATATCTGATATAAGTCTTCACTTGCTCTTGCAAATGCCAATTTCATCAAACAATGGATACAAAGCACCAGAATTATCAACACAAAACAATGTGAACACAAACCATAATCCAAGAAATTTTTCTCAAAAGAGTGATGTGTATAGCTTTGGAGTAGTTTTACTAGAGATTTTGACTGGGAAAATTGCAACAAGTGAGGGGGAAACAAGTTTGGCAAAATGGGTACAAAGGGTTGTGAATAAAGAATGGACTTGGGATGTGTTTGATTTTGAACTTGCAAGGTATAAAAAAAGGGAAGATGAAATGGTTGCACTTTTAAAAGTAGCTATGGCTTGTTTGGTTTCAACTCCAAAAGATAGGCCAAAGATGATTGTAGTAGAGAAAATGATTGAAGACATCACGATAAAAGGGAACAAACTATCCACCGTATTTTGAATCTCACATTACTGATCCTCAGAAATTTATCGATTATCGATGAGAAGAATAGAGACTACTAATTGTCCTCCTTGTACTTACATTTTGAATTTGATTCTTGTAGTCAATTAGTTATGATGGTTTTTTTTTGTTGTTATTTTCAATTTTTACCTAGAAATAATTTGGTACAATTACTTTCTTTACTTCTTTTTTTCTTTTGTGTACTTCTATTTCTTGCAATTGTGCTTGCTAAAGAAAATGCAAAAAAAATAATACTCGTTCCATTTCAAATTAATTAAATCTTTTAGGTTGTTCAAAATAGTTAAATTTTTCAAAGTTCAACATAAATGTTTGAAGCTTTTTCCATATTTGTTCTTTCATCTATTGAAATTTTACATTTTCTAGGAAATAAATTACACTATATATTTATGATTTTACAAAGGGTAATAATGGAAAGTATGGTGTAAAGTTTCTCTTTGAATATTTTTCTTCATATGTGTACATTACTTCACAAATTCAGTTAATATGAGACAGAGGGAGTAATAATAATCACATGATTGTTTTCCAAAAATTGGGTCTAGAATTGCTTTTATTTTTTCCAAAAATAAATGTTTAAAAAACTTTTAATAGTAGATTATTTAGCTAGTATTATATTTTCTATCACCAGGGAATATGCTATCATTAGAAGATATTTTCACTTCGAGTACTAGGTCTCGGGTTCAAGTTTTGAAAATAAAGTTCTCTAGGTAGAAAGTGGTAAAACCCATTGTAATAACCTTTTTACTAATGAATTTGAATTAATCA
>DF357801.1:114739-126411 GCA_000787875.1 Solanum virginianum
ATGAATTTGAATTAATCAGATCGTTCTAAATTTTTTATCATTCATTTTATCATCACCTAAGTAAAAAATGAAAAGGAGCGATTTTTGGACGAAGAATGATCTCAATCTATGCAACAATGCCACATGACTTCGCATAGTATTTTCAAGTGCCCACAAAAAAAAAAAAGGAAAATCTATGAAATAACATCAATAGATATATACTCCCTCCGTTTCATATTAAGTGAATTATTTGGTCATTTCACACATATTAATAAAAAGAAAGAAAGACAAAATTTAATCATGTTTTTCCATTTTTACCCTTTTCAAAATCCATACACTCATTTAATGCATCATTTATTTCTCATACAAAATTTAACCTTAGAAACTTAATTAATGAAGGGTAAAATTAGAAAAAAAATTTCCAACATATCCCTTGAAAAGTGAACAATTCACTTATCTTTGAAACATCAAAAATTCCTCAACAATTCACTTAATAAGAAACAGAGGAAATAATTTGCATTTGCACTACACAAATGGAATTAATACATAAATGCTAGTATTCTACACATCATAAATTCATTATCAACTTTTCATTTTCAGACAATGTGGATTATTAAAGATAAGAAAGAAATGTATAATGGACCTATTTTGCTATGCTAGTTGCAGTTTAAGGCCCATGATTGTGACTTGAGGAAAATTTAGGGGCCTATTTATTAGAGGAATAACTGTCTTGACCCAAACAGTTCTAATGTACACCTTTAAAGCACATGTTGGCACATTCATTGCCTGTGGGTAGCAAAATCAGTCCATGACTCGTTTGACGTTTCACCGGTTTAAATTTGAGGGAGTCATATTTATTAAGTCTGACCATTTTAATTCGTCCTAGTTCAATCCATTTCAAAGTTAGGTTGATTCGGGTATTTAGTCATAATAAAGAAAAAAATATATTAGATAATTGAATAAATTATAAGAAAAATAAACAAAGAAATTACAACATAATTATCTTAGCGCTAGCACGTTTTGATAGGTTAATGACCTATCCATTTATTGATTCAGCTCATCTTAATCAACTCAAATTCAGTCAACCCGCCTATTTTACATCCCTACTTCCACTATATGAATTCTTGCTATTCAAAATTCCACTAACTGTCAATCAAACCTTAACTAATCCTCCTTCATTCAGGCTTGAGACGTGCAATGTGACCAATTATTGATATGAAATTCTACTAATTTAAAATCTTAGATCTGCCTCTGATATCATGCGAAAAAGACAAGGGTCACAATGACAAATTATTCTCACTTCTTTGCACAACTGTTGTCTTCTTGTTGCTTCAAATAAGGAGCCATGTTTTAGGCAAAAGGTGTGAATGATGTGCCATAAGGGTCCCCAATGACTCACTGGCAAGGACCTTTTCTTTTTTGGATTGGAAACATCCAAATAATCTTTACGAAGTTGAGCTGTACTAAGAGAATCGTTTGTCTCAATCAGTATCAACTAAAAATGAACAAAATTTAGTGTATTTATGCGTTCTAATCTAGTTAATTTGTTTCAGTCATCATGGTCAATGGGAAGAAAGAAATAAATCATCAAAAACATTTTCAATAATGTTCTTTGTATTTGCATGACTTGCATCAACTTGCAAACCAAAACTCTTCGCCAAGATGGATCCAAAAACACGTCAAATTACAAAGGTCTATTACATGCAATCTTATCTAGCAGTTCTACAAAAAATTGTCTATTTCTACAGATCGAACCCGTGACCTCTCAATCCCATATACTCACATTACGATATAGGGATAAGATGTCGCATTTGACCGTCGTGCGTGGTTTATCTTGCTTTTCAATCTATTTGGTTCTAAACTATACAACCCTTGAGCACAACAATCCAGTGTTGGAAAATCTAAGAGTAAAATATATGCAGAACTTTTCCCTACCTCAAACGTAGGAGGGGGTTTCCAATAGACCCTCAACTCAAAAAAAAACAGACCAAAGCAATTCTAAAAAAGAAGTAATAAATAAAAGTACTAGAAACAATAAATTATAACAAAAATTGCAGATCGTATCAAAACGGGAACAATAACAAAATAAAACAATCGAAGTACAAGAAACTAACATATAATAACAAAAATCGAAGGACAAAAAACCGCAGAAGCAGTACCACAACTACAAATTTGACTGCCAACAAAACGACACTTTCACCTACTAATCTTAATTGGCACTCTCCGGACCATCCTATCTATGGTCATGTTTTCGATACTCTGAAACAACTTCATATGGAGACAACCCCCAAGTAAATTGTGAAAAAGGGATGACAATCACCAAAGCAAACTGATGATGTAACACTGTCAAACTGCTTTATGGAACACCAGTTAAGTAAAGCTGATATTCTACTAGTTTGATTTAAATAGGACAGGCAGTGTAGGGAGTACAGATATGGTAGAACCAAGTTCTTGCTCTGTCAAAATATACATTATTCCCGTGGGACTAGATGTCCAATAAAGATGGGCAATGAAAGGAAGGGAAAAAAAAGGAAGCTAAAATCCGACTAGGAAAGACGATGCCAGCTACGTTACACAATGATACGGGAATTAAGAGGTCCCATGAGAGTTGAATATGAATGACACACTTAAAACATGATGAAACTACCGTTAATCTGTTAACAAAACATTTTGACCTCAAACCTCACCTTCGTTAACAGAAGCCCAACAATGATTCTCAAAAAGGTGGAAGGCTTGCATGAAGATGATCAACTATATGCACATTGAACTGAAAAATAGTTTACCAACATTTTCTGTGCTAAGATCCTACTTGAGCAATGCCTTTGGTTTTGGCAGCGGCAGTAGCTGCAGCGGCTGCTGCAGCAGCGGCCGCAGCTGCAGCTGCACTTGGACTCTGGGGAGGTCTTGGATTGGACTGCGATGTACTTTCAACTGTTACTGGTTGATGTTGCTTCTGCTGTGTCTGTTGAGATTTGACTTGGGCAAGCAAGGCCTTGATCTGGGCTCCGGTTAGTGTCTCCTTCTCAAGCAATGCATTAGCAAGAGCATGAAGCTCTTTATTATGGGTAGTGAGAATTGTTTTTGCATTGTTATAAGCCCTTTCAAGTAATTCTTTTACTTCTTTCTCGATTAGAAGCCTAGTCTCAGTGCTCATGCTCTTCCCATTATCGTCGTAATTGAGGCTAACGAGCCCCACTTCTTTGCTCATACCAAACTTGGTGACCATGGTTCTGGCTAGCTTGGTTGCTTGCTTGAGATCATCAGATGGACCAGAAGTTACTTCACTTTCCCCAAAAATGAGCTCTTCAGCAACTCGCCCACCCATGGCAACATCAAGTCGAGCAAGCATCTGCTTACGGGAGATGCTAGTCTCGTCCTTTTCAGGCAATTGAGCAACCATACCAAGAGCCATTCCTCGTGGAACAATGGTTGCTTTGTGCACCGGAAGAGCACCATCTGTATGAATAGCTACAAGTGCATGACCACCTTCATGGTATGCTGTGAGTTTTTTAGACTCTGGGGATATAAAAGCAGATTTGCGTGGTGTTTGTGACTCAACATGTCCTTATGGGTGTTATCCATACCATGATGTGGAATATTACATGCCACCACCACTACCTACACTATTACCACAACCACCACCAATCGAATCGAGCAACAATAAAGTTATTCAGAACATTTTACCTTTCACTTCCCATCATGATCTTGTCCTTAGCATGCTCTAGATCAGCCAAGCTTACAGCTTTAGCACCATCCATTGCAGCCTTCACAGCAGCGATATTCACCAAGTTTGCAAGGTCAGCACCAGAAAATCCAGGAGTCCCCCGAGCAATGATCATAAGGTCAACATCATCCGCCTTCAGAATCTGCCAAACAGGATATTCTTTGGATAAGAAATTGGCAATGAGCCAAACAGACCCCTTGTAGGGTATCATATTCACATGGCACCAGCTGTCCAAGAATGAAGGAATTTACATAAACCAAGCATGGAAAAAAAGGAAGCTTGACACAGCACGACATAACAACAACATACCCAGTGTGCTTCCACAAGTGTGGTCTAGGGAGGATGGGGTGTACGCAAACCTTACCCCTATCTTTGTGGGGTAGAAACGGCTCAAGAAGAAATGTTTAATAAAACAGGTTTAAAGAAAAACAAGAAACATAGCGTGACATGGTGACTCATTTTTATTCTAGGACCTAAACACTGAAAGAGATGGTAGCAACTTACGATAAATAAATAGCGTCTATATAAGAAATGATGATCTAATGATAAAGTAAAATATGTCAAAGGCAAAATGAAATGGAAGAAGATATCCACTCACTGAAGCTTTTGGAGATGATAACATTTATTGTATCTTCAAAAACTTTGAATGATCCACCCATTGTGCAGGGTTAAATGAAAATATATTGTCATTACACTAGGGAAAGAGGATGTGATGTGCAATTGGTTGATCATATAAAACACTAAATGTGAAAAGAAAACAGGAAAGTGTACTGGCTGTTTATAGCAAGCACAATATAGCTGAGACACACTACTAGATTGTGACAGTAATGATCTGGAAACTGCAGCACCACCGAAATGTCCCAGTTTTAGAAAGATTACCTTTGACATGTGAGATTCCAGAATCTGCTTCCGCCCTTCGACATCAGGATTTGGGACAACAATGTTGCGATCAAATCGTCCAGGTCTCACCAATGCCTTATCCAGTGACTCAGCAAAATTAGTGGCAGCAATGACAATGATTCCATCATTTTGTTTGAAGCCATCCAGCTCGACGAGCAATTGATTTAAAGTCATCCTCATATATTGCTGATCCTTTGGGTTACGGCTTCCACCAATGGCATCAATCTCATCAATGAATATAATGCATGGTGATCGCTTCTTAGCAGCAGCAAAAAGGTCTCTCACTCTCCGAGCTCCGACACCGACAAACATTTCCTCAAACTCACTGCCACTGCATGAGAAAAAGGGAACCCCAGCTTCTCCAGCTATGGCCCTCGCCAGCATGGTCTTACCAGTTCCAGGGGGACCAACAAGTAATACTCCTTTTGGGAGCTTGCCACCAAGACGAGTAAAACGCTGTACCCAAAAGTTTGCTGAAATGAGCAATTAAATAGATTTGGCTAATGTCAAGTGAAAATATTGCAGCTATAAGACAATGACACATATGAGTCATATATCACCACCTTTACTAATCAGCAAAAATAAGTGTCATAAATTATATACTTCCAAGATAAGTATCCTTGACTGAAGTGGAAACTATAGGCAACAGTTAAAAAGAGTTGGTACAATACAAGGAAAGTAGCAAAAGCCCAAATAGACACCAAAAGCCTTCTGGTTTGTACCTTTTCTCCTCTTTTACTTCCAAAGGGTATCTATCGGTTGATCAAGACAGAAAACAACAGCCGATTCCACTAGAATGCGTTAATAATGGTGTAGCTACTTCAAGCTTAGGGAGGCCGCAGCCTCAATTTCCATGATTTTTTTGGGTTTGATTTTAAACAGAATTGTTATAAAAAGTTAATGAGAATACATAATTAAAAAAATTTATTTACAGTTGACGACTTTCATTTAAGCTCCCATGTAGATCAGCTCGTGGCAGTCCATACTGGGTTAAACTATGTAGACACCATGTTCTTTATATTCTTTATTCTTAGTCTTTTTTAGTTCATTCTTCATAAAAGCTGTAAAGCACGAAGCTACAATCATGCAACCAGATCTAGCCACGTATGACCTTTTGTATGCTTCATTCTTGTTCTTCCTTCATTAGTTTCCTTCTCTTTTCAAAGTACTACTAGCAACCAGGTTGTTCTCCAAGTTGCCTCCACAATCATAGATGAGGAATACTAAGCAGCAGCACGATTTCACAGTTGTCCCCCCCCCCCCCAAAAAAAACCAACCCAACCCAACCCCGGTCAAACTGAAAACCTAACACCACTCTGTATGCACCAGTAATTAGAAGCATCAACACTACTGACCAGTTAGATAGGACTGGAAAGGCTAATAACAGTCATTTTGTAGAGCAAGTTAAGACAAATCTTTGCAGGTAAAATAATAGATTTGGTGCCGAAATAAAGTTGCCAGAATCTTACCATTATGATATGTACCCTGTGATATACTTTGAATCAGACCTAAACCTATAAATGTGTATCATATGACCACATTGTTAATTGTGACTACATAGTATTACGTGATTCTAGATTTTCTCAAGTTGCAAAAAATTACTGTCGACATGTCGATGATGATCGTGAAAATCTTGAACACGGTAGTTTCTATATTTCAAAAGCTTTTTAATCTTTCATTACCTTTTATGTACGGCTGTGTTGTCAGTTGTATTACCAGTTTGATTTTGTCTACAGGATCATGTTAAAATAAAATGCTAGATTGATTTTCCATGTGTTTTCAATCACATTTATAATACACTATTCACAAAATGGACATGTAAATAACTAGTCCTCACCTGATTTGACTGTCACGGCTTTGAGGTTTTAACCCAAAATTATGGCACTTAACCAAATCAGAGTTCAACAACTGAATCAATTGAATGATCAGGATCTACTTCTGAGAACCCAAGGGGAAGAACCTTATATTCCTCTTAACTTCTCCTTCTATGCTCGTATCTTTGCCCCAATCCAACATACTACAGATGTAACTAACAAATGATAGAATGTGTTTTCCCCACATTTCTATCCTTGGCATATTTTCAGATGGTTTGGTTAAAGAGAGCTGATGAAAACACTATCGTAAAAGACGACTTTCTGTACTGCATTTCTTGTCTAATAATGTATGGAACACCAAAGAACAAAATTCATCACTGTGCTATTATTGTTTACTTACCTGGATTTAGTGACTCAAATATTATTGGACTTTATTCCGCAGATGAAGTCGCTGTATTGCTTGTGATTATTAAGAAAACCTCCCATATTTACTAACCTTAGGATCTCGAAGATAGTGAACAATTTCTTCCAGCTCAGATTTTGCCTCATCAACACCCTTCACATCAGAAAATCTTGTATTGGTTTCCATGCTCGGTTGCACTTCCTCGTTCAGACCAAGTCCTGATGCAAATAAATGCATTAAGAAAAGACAATAGTAGAATGCATCTGAACAGAGTTTCAAAAGCCAAACAATAATTGCAGAACTCCTATACCTTTGCTGATTCCTCTGTCTTCAATGAGAGCACTAACGCCAGAAATCAAGAGAAAGGCCACAGCCAGAGACCGGAATGTACGCCACAACTGTTCTTTGAAGTTACCTCCTTCAACGGCCACCATATGTATAGGAGTATCACGAGTACCAAGAACACCATCCTTTGTTGATTTCCCAACATTTCTAAGAGCTGACAGAGCCCCTATATTCTCTTCCTCCATATGAGACCTCGCAGAACCAGCAATTCCTGAAAAGAGCTCTAGTCAGCATCATTTGTATCCATGATAAACTAAACAAGTACTAAATGTTCAACACTCGAGTAATCTTTTTTCAAATAATACAAGGTACTAAGAGACATCTAATTATTACTACCTCTCTGCAACGCCCGGAGCAGCTCACTTTCATCAAGTCTGTCAGCCTTTACCAGTGCCTTAACGTACTCCGACACTGCTGCTGAATTGGAATGCAATGAAGGCTGGCTTTCAAACGACCTTATGACTGCTTCTGGATCACTTCTATGATATGCAGCTTCTTCTCTTTCATGTACTCTGCGACCTAGACTGCCCACATAACTAGACTGGAACCTCTGCTTGATGTTTCCGAGTCCATGCACTGCACATAAAAGAGGGACAGGTTGGAAATAGAACATAAGGCCAACCTCAAGATCAGATTGGTAATGCAAAATGGGATCTATCAGAAGATGGTAGAAGTTGCCTCTGAATTTGAAGTTGAGAATTGTGCTTCATAAACAGTATTTCAGCCAAATAAGATGCATTCATTAACTTATAAGCTTATATGCCAGCACACTAGTGCTCCAAGGTCATAAGACACGGAAGTATATGACCAACAAGGATTGCACTAAACTTGGAAGTTTCTAGCTCATTCAGTGAAGCAGCTACAGAAACGAAATGCTTCTGAGAGGCATTCACTAGTTTTTTTTTTTTTTTGGTACAGATGCATTCACTTATTTATTAGCTGATATTTAACCCATTAAGGTTCACAGGACGTGGAAGTATATGCCCAAAAGGAATGCACTTAACTTAGGAGGTTTGCTAGCTCATCTCCATGAAGTTAGCTACTGAAACGTAATTTGGTTAAATGATTTGGATTCACTAACTTATAAGCAGAAATGTGAACTCATTAACATCTTAACATTCACAAGAATTGGAAGTTTATGACAAAGGGATTGTGGTGAACTCGAAGTCAGCTAGCGCACTTCCATGAAGCATACTACTGAAAAAGAATTGTATTTGACTTGAGAGATTGCTAGTTTATTAACACAAACTGGTAAACTGGCTTCAAACTCTCTTGTAAAACTCAAGAGAACTGTTCAAACCAAATTATTTGCAAAAGCAATAAAGTGCAGGGACCATCAACAGTATGGAACCACCTACAAGCAAAATTTACTCCATCTCGATAGCATGTCTGTCATTTAAATACAAAGCAGTTTTTTTGTTTGCGGCGTGCTGAATAAAGAGGTAGGCAGAAACGGAAAGAATTTACAAGAAACAGTAAATGTTCGATTATTTTATACAAATATACAAGTCTAATCTAGCAAGTCTTTTTCAATAAAAGCAAGTCTCATAGGTAGCCATAATAATCTTATTTCAACTTCTAGATAATTTTTCTTCCACTTCCTTTGGTACATTTATCATGTCACACTCCTCACTCACTCTTCAACCTACTGAACCTTGTCTTCTAGATGGCGTACCCATAAATAATTGATGGTAAATAATAAAGTAGCTCACTTGTTAACCTCCAATACCATCTTTTCTGCATCATGTCCTATTTCAATGTTATAATCAAGTATTCTATTGTTTGCGTCTTCATTTGAATCCACTACCCACAAGGATTTTCGTTTAAAGCAGCTGATAAAAAAAGGCCTTTCTTTTAAAGCTCTTGCCTGGAAATAGTTCTGTTCCTTAAGTCTTATGATTTTAATTTCCCTCATCCATAATCACTGGCTTTACACGAAATAACCAGTATGAGCCTATGAGGATTAGTGCATAAACACTTAATAACCAATCCTTCTTTGCAAGGATGGGAGGTGACTGCATTATCAGCCAGTACAGTCATTAGTATATTTCATAAATTTTAAGGTATGGCCGTTGCTCAGTTTAGAGAACAGAACAGCTCAGCTTTTTAGAGGATGATAAATATCATGCGGAAAGTTAAGCATAAACGACCTGGAAAAAGTGTTCCAAATTGTCAACCATATGATATGATATCTATGTAGACTAGTTTCAAAAAATATCTAAATAGACCACAAAAATAAAGAAACTCTCCTCCATTAGTGCCAAAATCTCAGAGCATACCTTCACTTCCTATGATCCGTCCAGAGGAAAGATATGTTCGGTTGAACAAGGAGTTAAGCTGCCTCAGTTGAGATTGCTGCCTTTCAACCTATAGAACAAAAAAGGCATTATTACACACATGACAGGAGAGAAACAAGAAAAGAACTATCATAGAACATGGAGAAAAAGCTCAAAACCATCCCTATCTATTAGGACTTGGGTCGTACTCCTGGGCGGGGCATCAAATGCATCTATATTTATTGATTAACCAATTTCTAAAGGCTGGAGTAGATCCTAAAGTGCTACCACTTCCTCATGAATATTTTTTGTTGAGAATTAGTACTGCTATATTCTTCAGCATTAAGGAATGCTGGCCACCTCCAAAAACTTACAAGGTAGTAGGTTAATTTCAAGCTTTACAGAGCACCTAAGAAATCTATCAGCTCATCTACTTCCTCTATACAGTTTCCTTTACACCAAAAGAAAAAAGACACTAAACAATTCCATTTCACATCATGAATGGAGTTGATCATGTCCTCAAAACATCTTCCGCTCCTTTCCTTCCATACTGTACACCATATGTATGCGGGAATTATCTTCCACCAGAAGAGGTAACCAGACTAGGCGACCCCAGAGCAATGAGCTCACCCAGAAGGCAAACCCCTTGCATTTGCTTGCACAGATTCCAAACTTGAGACCTCCAAAACGAAAGTCCCAAGCACAAACCACAGGATCACCCTGAAGAGTCGAACAAAATCCACTCTTGGAAACAGAAACCCATTAATCTACAAAAATTAGGGCTTCTCTAACCTAATAGAGTGAAATCTCAGTCTCAAACCATTATTCGATTACGTCTCAATCCCAAACAAGTTAGAATAAATTATATCAATCAGTAATAACCACTCCACTCAATAAGAATCCATGATACTCTACATCCAATTACAAACAATAAACCAAATAAAAACAAACAGAAACACAAAAACCCCTCAAAACCAATAGAACCAACCAAAAAAATCAACTATATTTGATCCAAAATATCATCTATACATTTATATAAAGAGAAATTCAAGAAATGACCTGAGTGAGAAAGCGCATTAAAGCCATCTACTTTTTTTTTCGACAAAAGATCGATTTTTTCTTCAACCCCTTTCTTCTTTATGCAAGATTATTGATGCTTTTCAGCTTTTGTATGGATTTTCTTCAGAGTTTTTCTGTGATGATTGAAAATCGAGAAGGGGAAAATCGAGAAGCAAGGTGGATATTTTCCTGGTTTTCTCAATCAAAGGGAAATAAATATATTTAACCAATTAATAGCTTATTTACTATGAAATAAATAAAATGGGAAATATCTTAGGTTGCAAAGGCAGACTTTTGCTTGGATATCTTAGACATTTTTTTCGTTTTTTTGGTATTCGGTACTCATATTAGAGTTCGATTGGAGTTTGACTATATCGAAATTCATATCGCATAGGACAATTTTGAAGGGAAGCACTCCTTCCCCATCCCTCCCCCAAAGGATTTTTGTCTTCTAATATTCAAACTCGAAGCCTCTAATTTAAGAAGTAACATTTTCATCATTTGCACTACATTCTTTGATGATAATATGTTTGGCTTATTTAGGCGCTCTTAAATTGGACTAATTTAAGCAGCTCTAAAATATTTGAGTAAAATTAAAAAGTGCAATCTATTTTTAAGAAACAATAACAAAAATAAGTCAAGTTAAAAATTCTAATTTATGATTTTGACTTTTAAATCATAAGTCAATCCAAACAAGACTTTTAATATTTTCTTTTTTAAGGAAAGGATATTGTACGAAAATAAATCATAAGAAAAAAATTAAATAGGAAAGAAATAGCCACTTGGTATTGGCTTGAGTGACATTCTTAATAGCCTCTCTCATATATTGTCATTGATGATGCAAACTTTCCATTTGGTCCTATATACTAACTTGGTCTAGGGTTGAAAGTGTTACTCAAAATTGGCTAAAATATAAATATTGCTACATTAATTTTGACTATATTTATATAGTCATCCTTCAAGGCTCCAAGCAGCTATTTGTGCAATTCCACCAAACTAATATGAGTATTGGACAACATAGGCCCAAAAAGAAATGAGCTTTATTTCATTTCATTTGTGTCAACTTTTTGAAGGTCCAAAATCCACATGATGTTGTCAAAATAGGGGTGATAGTATCCAACAACATATGATAAGGTTTAAAATCTAGCATGACATTTTTTTTTTCTAGTTCC